>CM076584.1:69697203-69915084 GCA_034641835.2 Pinus albicaulis
AATACTTTCTCTCTCTCCCTTAGGCCATACACATGAGGGCTTTTTATAGTCCCTCCAAGTAGTTTCAGCAGTTGGAAACAGTTGGCCACGGGCTGGGGTAGTTGAACTACCTGAGTAACCATCAACCCAGCGCGAAATTAGGGATTTTATATATTTTTTAATCATTAAAATGGCATACGCGGAAAAGTCTAGCTGTACTCGCGTATACACGCGGAAAAACACGGGCATAGTCGCGTATGGAGGATTTTCCACTGTTTTTAAGTGAATTTGTCCAAGTCTGTAGGAATGGGTGCCCATAAAGCCATGTAGCAATCATGAATCATGTCAAGGTGAGAAATGATGCTATAACACTCTCCACTGCCATAGAAAATAAAAGGATGGGTGGCCTCCCCACCATTTGCTTGCTGCCCCATTCTCTTGGAGAAACTGAATGATGTAATGTGCAATGTATGTATGTTCTCCATGAGAAATCTCCTCCCCATCTCCTCTTAGGTAGTGATCATCCATAATGGCCTTATGTGGACCATAAATCTAGAATGAAGGATATTCCTTCTTTGCGCAAGTCCCTACACATATATGGTTAAGAGATGCATATATATAAATAAATCACTATGAAAATCAACAATACTCTCACCATATGTTTTTCTCATATAAATGGAGTGGCTCATAGATGAGTCTCCTCTCATCCTCAAAGGGAAAAGAGTTGACTATGCTAACTCCTCCATCTCCTCGTGATCCATGGAGTGCCTCCTCAAGTTCTTCAAGTGGTCCTTACCACAAGAAGAAAAGAAATGGAATGTGGCCCTCACGGTTGGCTCATGGTTTCTCCTGAAATGTACAACATGTATAGTAAGGAGAATCATGCTCCCAATGGGAATCCTCAATCTCCAGCCCACTCTCCCATTAAAGCTCCCCATGAACATAAACATATCAGCAATACATGGAAGCATAGTACAATAAGAACAAGTTGTCACATGACAACTGGAAAGTGGATCAAGGTCCCATACAAGGAACCAACGCACTGCATCCTTTTCCTGAATCAAATCAAACAATAACAAGTGTTCTTCCATCCACTTGTTTGCTGCCAACTCCAAACAATGGATGAATCATCACACCGAACTCCATGAAAATCCTAAAGAACAAAACATTACACAACATGGTGCAGACCTGAGAATTCAACATAGTGGTGAACATATCATTAGGGATGAAACTGATAACAAATCTGCAAAAAGTCATTTATGGTGCATGAAATTTGATGGCTCTTGCACTAAAAATAATGCAAGAGCTAGGGTATGGTTGCACAACACTGAAAACAATTATACTGAGATCCATGCCTTCAAGTTATACTTTAAGTGCACAAAAAACATTGCAGAGTATGAAGCTCTACTCTTAGGTATGCATCTGTTAAAAAAATTAGGAGCTAAAAGGATAGTTTTTCACGAGGATTCATAATTGGTTATCAAACAAATAAATGCAGAGTACACTATAAAGCATCCTATATTAAGGTCATATAGGAATGATGCTATGGATCTGTTGAAAACATTTGTAGAATATGAGCTTGTGTTTGTTCCTAGGAGTCAAAACATAATTGCAAATATATTGGCCTATGCTACTAGTTCATATCATAAATCACCTAGTGACAAACAGATCATTATTCAAACAAAATATAGACCTACAGTGCCAGATAATGAAAAATATTGGAAGGTTTTCTAGGGTGACAAACAGATAGAGGATTTATTGCTTTGCATCAATGAGTTTGAATTACCCGATTCAGACTCTAAATCCCATGAAAAATATCTGGATTAAGAGTCCCATGATGAAGAAAAACCATCCCCTACCACAGAAATAAACATGCTGACCAAAGAACTCGAAAATCAAACAAAATAATATATAAACGTAGAAAAATAAGACATAGAGGTGTTGTAGTCCAAAGACAAAAACATGCCTAGAGGACTAGCACCCCGAGAGGACCTTTTTATTTTAATGATGTGGCAAAGAAGCCCACTATATAACACACTGAATCAGATGTTGAAGAATGCAACATAGGCAGCAAAGATAAGCCTAAAATGATTAAATTATCTAAGACTTTGCCTACCCATATCAAACGGAAATACATTGACTTATTTAAAGAGTTTTTTGATGTGTTTGCTTGGAGTTATGAGGATTTGAAAGCCTATGACACAGAGATGATCCAGCATAAGATTCCATTGAAATAAAACCAAAAAGCTTTTACGAAAAAACTGCGCAGAATTAACCCTGTACAACTGCCTCTGGTAGAAAAAGAGATTAAGAAAATGTATGAGGCTGGAATCATAGTCCCTGTGAGGTTTTCAGATTGGGTCTCTAACCTTGTGGTTGTGAGGAAAAAGACAGGAGAAATCAGACTGTGCATTGATTTTAGAAATTTAAAGAGAGCCTCTTTAAAATAAAATTACCCCTTACCCAAAATTGAACACATCCTACAAAGGGTAGTTGGTTCAAAGAGGATTTCTCTGTTAGATGGCTTTTCAGGGTATAACCATGTCTTAGTACTCCCAGAAGATCAACTAAAAACAAAATTCACCACTCCTTGGGGCACTTTCATGTATGTGAAAATGCCCTTTGGACTAATAAATGATGGTGCAACCTTCCAAAGAGCTATGGACATTGTATTTTCAGAGGAAATAGGTCACTTCATTGTAATTTACCTTGATGACATAACAATCTATTCCAAAACTGATGAAGAGCACCTTAAAAATCTAAGAAAAGTCTTTGAAAAGTGCAGAAGGTTTGGGCTATCTTTAAATCCCAAAAAGAGAGTGTTTGGCCTCCAAGAAGGTAAACTTCTGGGCCATATTATATTTGAAAAGGGGATTAAAGTAGACCCAAAAATAATTGAGGGAATACTTTAGATTAGCCACCCAAGAAACATTAAATAATTGTAGCCCTTTATCGGGAACATTAATTTCTTAAGGATGTTTATTCCCAACTTAGCAGAACTCCTTAGAAAAATGACTGATATGCTTAAGAAAGAAGTATGAGTTAAGTGGACTCTAGAAGCCAAAAAATCCTTTGAACTGGTCAAACTTGCACTTACCTGAGCACTAGTTCTAATCAGCCCAGATTTCACAAAAGATTTCCTTATTTTCTCCATTGCATCAGAGCATACCGTGGTTGTTGTCTTATTGCAGAAAAATCCAGAAGGACAAGAGGAGCCAATTGCTTTCTTTAGCGAGGCACTAAAAGATGCTCCCTTGAAATATAACATCATGCAAAAATAGACTTATGCCTTGGTAAAGGCCTTAAAGGATTTCAAGGTGTATATTCTGCATTCTCACATCATTGCTTATATGCCTAACATAGTGGTGAAAGATATTTTGTCACAATATCCAGATGGAAAAAGAGGCAACTGGATTGTTGTGATATTAGAGTATGATTTGGAGATCAAACCCACTAAACTCATCAAAGGTCAAGGCTTAGCTCAACTGATGGTTGAATCCAACTTAAAAACCCTTGACATAAGGATTGCCTACTCCCACGGTTGAAAAGCAGCTCCAAAACTCACCTTGGTATGCTGACATCTTGTATGTGATTACAAATCTTAATGCTCCTCCTGATTTATCTAAGACTAAAGCAAGGTTTTTAAATTCGAAAGCTAGGAATTATTGCATTTTGAATGAATTTTTATATTGGAAAAATACCAATGGTTTATTGCTTAAATGTTTGCCTAAAGTTGATGCAGAGAGGATCAAACATGAGTTCCATGAAGGAGAGTGTGGAGGCCATATCTACTAGAAAACCACTGCCAATAAAATCCATAGAGCTGGCTATTACTGGCCCACCCTCTTCCAAGACGTCCATAAAATGATAATTTCCTACCACAAGTGCAAAATCCTTGAGGGAAAAAGAAAAATCCTTCCCTTACCATTACAACCAATCACTGTTGAAGCTCCTTTTCAACAGTGGGGCCTAGACTTCATAGGGGAAATCCATCCTGCTTCATCTGCCCAACATAAATGGATACTCATAGCCACTGACTGTTTCACAAAATGGATAGAGGCCATTCCTTCTATGAATGCCATAGACTCTGTTATTCTAAAATTCCTTGAAGACCATATCCTATCTAGATTTGGCTACCCTAGGAAGATTATCACTGATAATGCCGCTGCTTTTGGTTCAAAAAAGATGATTGATTTTTGTCACAGTTATCAGATTGCACTTGGTCATTTTACTACTTATTACCCTCAAGGTAATGGGCTAGCAGAATCATCAAATAAAATTTTGGTTACCATCATCAAGAAGCTGCTTGAAGAGAATAAAAAATCATGGCATAACAAGTTAGTGCATGATTTGTGGGCAGACAGATTGACTACAAAGAAATCCATAGGATTGTCTCCCTATCAGCTTGTATATGGAGTAGATGCAGTGTTCCCTACTAGCCTAGGGGTACCGGTGATAAAATTTGTCCAATAAATACAGTCAGAAGAGGACAACATGGTGAGAAGGATCAATCAAACAATACATCTCCAGCAGACAAGGGAAGAGGTCTACAAAAGAGCTCGAAAAGTGCAAGAGAACATCAAAAATTTGTTTGATAAGAGAACAAAGGCTTGCGACTTCAAAATTGGAGACAAGGTACTCAAGTGGGACTCTAGAAGAGAAGATAAGGGTAAGCATGGAAAATTTGACAGTTTATGGAAAGGCCCTTATGTCATTCAATCCACCATTGGTCCCAATGCATTCTTTCTGCAAGAATTAGATGGTACATATCTGTTTGGGGGTCGTGTCAATGGCAGGATGCTCAAACATTACTACTGCTGAAGTTCAGAGTTTAAATTTTCCACTTCCATTATAGATACCATTTCTTTGTTTAGTTTTAAAGAAAAAGGAAAATAAAAAAAAAAAGAGAAAAGAAAAATTTCAGACAAACTCAAAACTTGAACCTATGAAACTTGAAAAGAATGGCTCAAATTAGCCCAAAACTTGAGCCAAAGAGAGTAAAAAGATGGTTATAATATGCTCAAAACTTGAACCATCAAATAAAAGAAGAAGAATTAGCTCTAACAAGATCAAAACCAGAGCTAAAATAAAGAAGAAAAGTGACTCTAACAAGCACAAAATCCGAGTCACAAGAAAAAGAGGGATGCTTTACAGTTTAAAATTTTCAAACCTTCACAATTTTGGTTTCGATTTCCTGCAAAGTTTCAGTTCATGGACAACTATATTTATGCCATGGACCCACAACAAACCAGACAGTCTAATCCTAGTTTGATTATATTTAAATTTCTTTTTTAGAATGTAGAGAATGAAATCTGTCAGACAATTTAATCCTGGCAGATTGTAGTTTAGGTAGAGAAACTCTGAGGCCAATTGCTTAATATGGTCTCATGAAGAAATAAGGGTGGAATTAGATTACTTTTTCTTCTTTCAATAAAAAAAAGAAATGATGAAGAAGGTCTACAAGTCTAAATGCACCTTGAAGAAAAAATGTTAGGACTGTAGGATGGGTATGTAGATTGTTTGGGAGAATATTTTCTGCTAATTTAATATTCATCATGATTGTGGCAACTGATCAAGGAAGAAAAATATGGCCAAGGGTCAGGCATCCGGCCTACTTCCAAAGGATTAATTCTGAGATTCTTAACACCTTCAAGAAGATGCCATCCCCATGTGGAGCCACTGTTAGCCACCTATAAAATTTTGTCATAGCAAAAAGGTGGCTAAGTATGTTGATAAGTCTTCAAGAGAAACATCTTCCTTGAAAATCTATCATTCTTGAAGCCTTAAAGTGTCTTTTTTCCTTGAAGCAATCTTCACTGTTGTTTCCATTGGAAAGCCTAACTGTTTTGTAAAATAAAATTCTCTCAAAAGGCCTCCCTCTGCTCCAGTTTATTCCCTCAAAATTCCCATTTTTCATCCCTTTTCCCCTCACAAAAATCCTCCAAAATCCCCTCATTGACCCTCTAAATCATCAAAGTCCCCTTTTAAACCTTATATTACCATTTATTTGGTTTAGAAATCTCCTTTTCTACCTACCGAAACCCCCCATTTTGCCTTAAAAAGCACTAATTTTGGCCTAAAAACTCTCTATTTTCACTATATTAGTCTTATAGCCCCCAAGTGCTTATATAGCTTAGCCTCTTTCCCCATATAACCCCCAGCCTGCCACTGGGTGCTAAAACCCCAAAAAATCCCTTTGGAAAGCCTAAAAAATAATTTCTCCACTCAATAAAGGATTTAGCCCCCGTGGGCTTATTCTTCTTAACCCCTCCTCCATGCAACCTAAAACCTGGTGATCAAGTGCTTAAAAAAAAAAAAAAAAACCACATCAAAATGTTTTTTTCCTTTGGTTTTCATCTTTCCCAAACGTCATGATCTGGATGGTTAAGAACTGTCGATCTCTGAAGATCAACGGTCGATCGGGCGCCTCATTCAGTTCATACCCCTCTGTTCTTTCCATACTCTCTGCCTCCTCCACTGATCTCGGACATTCATCATGAAGATCCTACGGTCAGGATTATTCCTGCCGTTCATAATAGTTCACTGCCCTTTCAAACACTGTCGTGCCAGTTTTAAATATCCACCCTCCATTGCGCATGATCCGATGGTTGAAGATGAGCTTGATAGCCCAGCACATACACTATCCCTCCATCCAATCTCAATCGTTCATCCATTCAGATCCGAGGGTTAGTAAGAAATCCGATGGGTGCCTCTGTTCATGCACCTCTCCCCATCGCGCTCGCACCCCCACCGTTAGATCTCTCCACCCTCCATCCAATGATTGAGGTGCATATCACGTTATTTTGGCGTCTGAACGTTAAATTTTTGAAATCGTGCGATATGAGTGGTTTTTTTTTCCATGTGTCAGGAGCTAAGTGGAATCGTGTGAATTTTTCGAATTCCACTTACCACGTCCAACCTTGCGTGAAAACCACTCCAGTTTTCCACTTACCACCCCCCGCAGTGAAAGTTCATGATTAATCTTAACCGCCTATTCCTCTGATCCAACGGTCACGATATAATCTCACCCCCCATTCATTATTCGTTTGTCTATCCTCCAAACAATTTCATTGTGCAATCTTGACCATAGATTGTTGTTGTTTGATTTAATCTGACGGTCTAGAATGTTCATCACACCAGACCTCCATTAGACCATTTTTACACCATTCCTCTACATTTTTCATCCATTTCTTCGCTGCATCCACTATTTTCTTCGCCGCGCCACCATTCCCTCAGCCCTCTAGAGCAACCTACCCCACTCCCTAAGGATTTTTATAACATGTTTATTGTGTTTTTGCAGGGTTATAGGCAGTAAATTCACTTTGTCTACCCAGTCACTGTCATGGTGATTGAGGAGCACAGAGAGGCTTTCTCAGAGCCGAAGATCACAGAAGACACATCAGAAAAGGTTTTAAACATGATTTTCATTACAGATCAGGTTATTAACCCTAATTCAAACCCTCCTATGCCATTAAAACCTGCACATGCACCAGAAACAATCAGCAGAAGCGACAAAGAGTATCAGTGAAAGATTAAAGAGATTAAAAGCCTATTATTGAAGATTAATGCTATAATCCAGTGATTAAAAGACGAAGATACAGATTGAAGACCTTAAAAATGATCCAAAAGTCCTAATAAGGCCTAAAGCACATGAAACAAGCCATATCAGTGTTTTCACATCAGCAGAATGTTCTTTTCCAAGAAAGGACAAGTTCCCACAGTGTTTTTACTCTCCATCCAGCTCCTGAGAAGATCATCACCCTAACATAAGTCCTAAGATTGCTAAATAATTAGTTACAAAGTATGGAAGGCCCTAAAAGTCATTTATCTTCCTTACTTGTCCTAGAGTATAAACAACTAGAAATTACCTCTGAAGTTATTATCAGCCTGTCGAAGACCACTAATTCACCCAAAGGGTACTGAATGTCAATACAGGGATATTAAGATAGAATGGGCTGCAAAACACTTCTCCCTCTATTTTAATGAGCCATTTAAAGTTCTACCTTTCTTTACTTCCACTCTTTCAGCTATAAAAACTCATGAGGAATACATTGTAAATGTTGGTTAACCATGGATTGTAAATTGTTTTACTGAGATAGAGTTCTGTGAGTAGTAGTTGTAAATAGGTTGGGAGATGATTTCTGGTTGATATAGACATTAGACAAGGATGTATGTGACTGGTGTTGCTCTTCTAATATGACAAGCATGTTCATTGGATCCTGATCTAAATCAGTGGTGATGTGTTCTATCTTTGTTATTGTTTTCCTCTATTATACATCATGTTTCACTTTCTCTGATAAGAATCAGTAATATAGCTTAGGATATACTGCTACAAGTACCCTAATGCTTCCTGCTCTTCTTTTCTTTAATGTTTTCTGCTATTTGTGTAAATAATAAAAAATTCAACATAATTTAACCAGTATAGAAGTTGGTTTGTCCATGCTCACTGATGTATGAATTTATAGTTTTTTTTTAGATGTTCTTGTTGGGTGTTAGCTGAAAGAATTGGGAAACTGGGAGATTTAGAGTTAGCCCTGTCTTGCTAGGTTCCTTTTCCAACAATTAGCCTTTCTAAGATCCCTTTAAGTGGAATATCAAAAGCAGAGAAGGTTAAAATTCTTTCTCTGATCTTAGACTTCACTTTGTGTTAAACTTAAGTGTTTTCTATTGTCTGAAAGTAGTCAGGAGGACTGCTGGATCATTGTCTTTCAGATTTAACCTCATTAGGAGTTTGATCATAGATGGTTAAGGCATGCCCTGTCCCTAGACTTGCTCTGAAGTGGTCACCTTGGAAGGTTTTCCTTGTCATTCCCATTTATTTCCTTATTGTTTCATCCCATACTATCATCTTGAGAGATCCTCTTATTTAGATGACTAGCCCATTTGAAAGCCTTGGATATTTGAATTGCAAGTAAACCATTTTATGACTCCATTGCCCAATGGACTTGTGTTCTCTTTGAATTGTCTCCCCATTGCCCAAATATCCTTCTTTACTTACTCCTTTACCTTACATTTAACCCTTCTTTCATGTTTCCCAACCAAAGAAACAAAAATAAAACAACAACCCTTGTGCCCTATAACTAGCCTAATAGCTTAAATTGAACTTCAAAGATACATAATTCTTTTTCTTTATAGAGAGATCCCTCTCTGGATCCAGGAGGGCTATATCCTAAGATCCCAAAGTGGTTTGATGTTGTCTTATCATTTGGTATTGCGAAATTTTCGAAATCACAGGAACCACAACACACTAGAAGAGTTGAGCTGAAATGGCTCAATAGAAAATGCTCCCTTACTCTCCATGAGTAGGAAGGTGGCTGTGACATTCTATCCATCATCCTCCGGGCTCTGAATCTTTCCATATGTTGATGTATGTCCTGCTGAATTCCCTCCCAAATGAACTCCTCTACCACGGCAAGATATGCATCACAATGCATGGAAAAGAAGTCCTCATGTGCTGCATGCAGCAACTTCTCCTTGAGACTAGAATATCTAGTCAAGAAGACTCTGCCATGTGAATACATGACCATATCATCCACCATATACTCATCATATCTATCTGGGTCATCTAGAATCATGCATGCACCAAGATCCTTGGAGTACTCTACAAAAAGCTAAGATATCCAGTAAGGATCAATCCTCCCAAGGGACAGCGCTGGTGATATGGCATGTGAACCTCTCCTCCTACTGTTGTTTGCTACTTTGACATCCCCAATGCCAAATTTCTCCCCTGAACTCTTCACCTCTCCAAAATCCAAGAGCAGTTAATCCAAAGACTAAATTTCTCTCATAAATGATAGATCTAGTGGCCTCCCTGGTGGAATGCCTCTATGTAGTGAGACATCAATGTCAAGAGTGGACTGTATATATGGTTGGGCACCCTTGCCCTTTCTCTCATAGTGCAATATAGCTTGCCTCCTATTTGCACTAGCTCTATGAAATACAGAAGGGTGTGTGATTCCCATCACATGATTTTTCTCTTCCTCCCTTCCTCCTCCTTTCAGCTGCAATGTTGCACAATCATGCTGCTTATTGATTGTGCTTGGACCTCCATGTATGAGATCATTGGTACTTCCTTGAAAATCTGCAAGAATCCCTCTATTTGGAGCAACAGGTCCTCCTTCCTCTGCACAACGTAGTATATTAACTCTAGAAATGAAAATGTTGTTACCCTCAGCTTCCTCAATTTGAGTGGGAAACCCTCCAATGATTGGATCTTTTTTTGGAAAAAGGATATCTTTTCCTCCTTGTGCCAAAAATGAATATCTTGTCTCCAATAAAGCATCATGCAGGATATAAACCTCCTTCATGGTTCTCTGAAATGTTTTTGAGTCTATGGTTTCCTCCATCACATGCAAGGGTTCTGTTTGTTTGAATGTGTTTGTTTCCTCCACATGTGTTTCAGAATTTCTTCTACCAAATCTCCTTATCAAAGTTCAAATGAACATTGCATAGGAAGAGGTATTTGAATTTTTCAAAGAAAAAGACTCAAATAACCACCATGCATAGACCTTACCTATCAAATGCAGCGCTACTACTCTGATGGCTTCATCTTTGGGAACTCGATGCTGTTGCAGAAAGGTGTCTAATTCTTCTATCCAAGCCCTCACTAAAAAAGTAGGGGAACGATCAAAGATATATAGAAGAAATCTATCCTCGTCATGCTGCTTAATCCTCCTCACCATGATTTTTCAAAACTCTAGAATTTTAATATGATCTATAAACTTTTGAGTTTGAGATTCATACCCATGCAAGAAACCTCTAAGAATTCCTTTCTTCGGCATTCCTCCTCCTTCTTCTCTTCTCATGGCAAAGCTAGCTATGTGACTACACTGTAACTTATAGGATGTGGCTCCATGCTCATGTCTCCCATCAGAAAAACTAGAGTTTGACTCTATTTCAAACCCTCTTGGAGATCATGTACATAACTCCCTCATTAGCTTCTCAAATTCTTCATGAATGGTCTGTACAGATTTTGGAAGAATCTTTGTAAGCTCTTCTTCCCTATTTTCTCCATATAAAGGAGTCTTCAGCTTCCCTCTCCTTGATATCATGATGGTTGACATCCACTGGCTAGGCCAGAGATCATGCTTTGATACCACTGTAATGTTCCTTTTTCCAGGAAATTGCTACAACAATGAGAATATCTCAAAATATTCTAAAGTTGGCACTCTAGCAATAAGCAAGCACAATAATGGTCTAGAAAAAACACTTAACTTATAAAAACACAAGAGAAATCCATATCCATTTCATTAAATTATAACAACAAAAAATGAATACAAGATCTTGAGGAAAAAGGGTGCACAAGATAGGCAATGCTCAGCCTCAAGAAACAAGTACAAAATACATGACAAAACCACTGCTACACAATGTATGCCAAGCTATGACAAAGAATTTTTATAGAGAAGCTGCATGCTAACAATGTCAAATACATCCATATGTCAATACATGGCTCAATACAACATTGGGAGTGAACATGTGATCTCCCAAAGACTACCTCCTGTCAATCCTAGAAGGATTGGCAATGAAATACAAAAGTTGTAAAATGTCGGAGTTGCTGGGTAGTAGCACCAACTCAAAAATAGAATTGGATGGAGATGGCTCAAGATGATACCCAAACTGAAAGTGCCGCCTCCAAGAATATTTAGGATGAAAGGCTGATCCCTTCACCAAAGATCCCACCCTCCAACAAACTGCAAGAGCCCCACTCCAAATGCTCCTCTCAAAATAACGCAGTCTCTGAATGGAACTGCACTATAGGGCTATGGAAAGAGTTGGCCTTGATGCACAAGTCTACAATATGATTTTCAATTCCTCCAATTTGATATCCCAAAGGAAAGAGGGACTTCTCCTCTGAAAATAGCTGATGAAGGTGGTGTAGTGAACCCTCACTACAACACCCAGCAACACAACATTAATATGTTGCAGAAATAACATTGTATCGATGGAGGATGCTTGGCCTCAAGCCTAGATGTGAGGAAAATGAAGAACAATCCCTCAAGATACCTCTCAAGAAGGAGAAGGAACACTAAACAAGAAAGCCTCCAGTAATTCTTGCCAAGCAGCAAAGAATGCACAATTGTGTAATGGGAAATTGAGATGAATAACACAAGCATGAGAAATAATGGTTTCATTGCCCTCCTTTTAAACAAGTGAAAGCCTCTCTCCATGGGTCCCACTCCTTTTAGGGTTTCCTCCAACAAATAACCCTTTCCTCATTCAAACCGTGTTGCTTCTCTAAGTGTGCTCCACCTCTTGGCCTAGCGCTGTTGACTTGGTCAAACTTGACCTTGTCCACTTGAAAATAACCCTGTTCACACATGAGGGTGTGAAAACCAGCTCTAATGATGATCAAATTCATAATTAGAGGGATTTTATTGAGATTTTTACTATGCATGGGTCTCCTTACCCATTTATTCTCCTCCTAGGTGAAATTAGCAAAAATTAATGTTGCAAATTATTGTAGGAAAGTTTGGGAACATTACAGCCCTCCCCTCGCAAATGTTGCTTGTCCCCAAGAAGCTAAAAGGACAGAATTGGATATCCTCTCCTCAACGCATGGAGTCTTAATTTGTTGAGGAAAATCTTCCTCATGTGGATCCTCCATCCCCCAAGCAATCATCCATGGAAAATGAGTTACCTCCCAACTAGGAAACTCCTGAAAACTGTCTTCCACCTTTGGCTACGGCAAGGTAGGTGGGATGGAAATATGCTCATGGTAGAAAATGTAGCCTACCCCATGCTATCCTTCTCTCCACTCATGATAAGTGTAGAGAAATTGTTGTTGCTGGGCTGCAAAATACTTGCCCTCAAGTTGCAAGATTAAGACTATATCTCCAAGGATCTCTCCTCTAACACTGCAAATTATGTTGGCTATATGATGATTTGGAAGTCATCAAAATATCGCATCTCCTCGAAAATATGGCTCACCTCATAAAGTGACAAATGTGTTGTTAAGGTAACCATTTCATGTCCCATGTTCCCCTTAGAACATGTAGTGCAAAGCGTGTGAGGAATTTCTCCCTCCAAGGACACATTCACCCAATGTGTCTCTCCTCTAATCATGCTCCCAAGGAAATATCTAGCAATATGAACCAACGTAACCATAAGGAGAATCATGCTGGCTGCCATGTGAAGTAAAGGAGAAGGACAATGGTCCCTCAAATGTAGCCAACGTTTTTTGACTCTCCACTGCCATAGAAAATAAAATGATGGGTGGCCTCCCCACCATTTGCTTGCTGGCCCATTCTCTTGGAGAAAGTGAATGATGTAATGTGCAATGTATGTATGTTCTCCATGAGAAATATCCTCCCCATCTCCTCTAGGGAGTGATCATCCATAATGGCCTGATGTGGAACATAAAATCTATAAGGATGGATATTCCTTCTTTGAGAAAATCCCTGCACATATATGGTTAAGAGATGCATATATAGAGATAAATCACTATCCAAATCAACAATACTCTCACCATATGTTTTGCTCATACAAATGGAGTGGATCATAGATGAGTCTCCCCTAATCCTCAAAGGGAAAAGAGTTGATTGTGCTAACTCCTCCATCTCCTCATGATCCATGGAGTGCCTCCTCAAGTTCTTCAAGTGGTCCTTCCCACAAGAAAAAAATAAATGCAATGTGGCCCTCATGGTTGGCCCATGGTTTCTCTTGAAATGTACAACATGTATAGTAAGGAGAATCATGCTCCCAATGGGAATCCTTATGTGGCTGCATGCTCATGTCTCCCATAAGAAAAACTAGAGTTTGTTTCAAACCCTCTTGGAGATCTTGTACATACCTCCCTCATTAGCTTCTCAAATTCTTCATGAATTCTCTGTACAGATTTTGGAAGAAGCTTTGTAAGCTCTTCTTCCCCCTTTTCTCCATATAATGGAGTCTTAATATTCCCTCTCCTTGATAGCATGATGGCTGATATCCACTGGTTGGGCCAGAGATCATGCTTTAATACCACTGTAATGTACCTTTTTCCAGGAAATTGCTACAACAATGAGAATATCTCAAGATATTGTAAAGTTGGAGCCCCAGTAATAAGAAAGCACAATAATGGTGCAACAACAACACTCAACTTATAAAAACACGAGAGAAATCCATAGCCATTTCATTAAATAATAGCAGCAACAAAGGAATACAAGATCTTGAGGAAAAATGGTGCACATGATAGGCAATGCTCAGCCTCAAGAAACTAGTACAAAATACATGACAAAACCATTGCTACACAATGTATACCAAGCTATGACAACGCATTTTTATAGAGAAACTGCATTCTAAAAATTTCAAATACATGTATATGTCAATACATGTCTCAATACAACATTGGGAGTGAAGATGTGAACTCGAAAATACTACCTCATGTCAATCCTAGAAGGATTGGCAATAAAAGACAAAAGCTGCAAAATGCCGGAGTTGCTGGGTAGTAGCAGCAACTCAGAGAAAGAACTGGATGGAGATGGATCAATATGATACCCAAAATGAAAGTGCCTCCTCCAAACTGAAAGTCTACAATATGCTCTTGAATTCCTCCAATCTGATATCCCAAAGGAAAGAGGGAATCCTGCTCTGAAAATAGCTAATGAAGGTCGTGTAGTGAACCCTCACTACAACACCTAGCAACACAACATTAATCTACTGCAGAAATAATGCTGTCATGATAGAGGATGCTTGGCCTCAAGCCTGGATGTGAGGAAAATGAAGAAAAATCCCTCAAGAGACCTCTCAAGAAGGAGAAGGAATCCTAAACAGGAATTCCTTTGGAAATTCTTGCTAAGCAGCAAAGAATGCACAATTGTCTAATGGACAATTGAGATGAATAACACAAGCATGAGAAACAATGGTTGCCTTGCCCTCCTTTTAAACAAGTGAAAGCCTCTCTCCATGGGTCCCACTCCTTTTAGGGTTTCGTCCACCAAATAACCCTTTCCTCATTCATACTGCGTTGCTTATCTAAGTGTGCTCCACCTCTTGGCCCAGCGCTATTGACTTGGTCAAACTTGACCTTGTCCGCTTGCAAATAACCATGTTCACACATGAGGGTGTGAAAACCAACTCCAATGATGATCCCCTTTCATACTTAGAGGAGATTGAATAGTCAATTTAGAATTTATTGGATATTCCAAACTCATTGGTGAGGTTTGTAGAGCCATCAGATAACTTTTGAGTGTGATTTAGCTTCAAAGGAGTTCAAGGGGCCATTAGGGCCACCAAGGGTCAGCAACAGAATGAGGCCTAGCCAGGGATACTAGAGTGTTTATTTAGGAAACCAATAGTAAATTTTGGATGTTTCAGAGATTCTCGATCTAATGGTGAGGTTTTCATAGCCAATATAGGACTTATAAAGGTCAATATTCTTCAGATAAGTTCCAAGGGTCACTAGGGCCACCAAGTAGGAGAATGAGGCCTATCGAGAGAAGAAGTAACCATTCTCAGAAAACCAATAGTATATTATGACTAATTTTAGGCTTATGAATCCAATGGAATGATTTTTAGAAGCTTTTGGAGACTTTTAAAGGTTGATATGCTTCATGGAAGTTTTCAGTGAATCGAGAGCCACAGGGTTCCACCAGGTGTTGGAGGCGTAATCGGAGCAGCCTGAGGCCAATTTGAGCAAGTAAATAGTCTATTATAACTATTTTGGACATTATAAATCCAATGGAAGGATTTTCAGAGCCATTTCTAGACTTCTAAAGGCCAAGAAACCATAGGGAAGTTTCGGGCAACCTAGGGCCAACAATGGATGGAGGCCTAAATTGGGGATTTAGTGCTCATTTTGAGAAAATAATCAGTCTATTTTGGATGTTTGATATGTGCTAGAGATAGTAGGTGATTTTTCAGGGACATAAAATGATTTATTAAGGAGTTAGTGCCACAAAGAATCTTAGGGAAGCTTTCAAGTGCTGACAAAAGAGGTCAAGTCTAAGGGAACCTAAGTCTATCTTCAAAGAGATTGAAACCATTCCAAGGGTAGGATCGTATTCCAAGCCCATTGGTTTAGTTCAGATAACCATTGGAGTTGAGTTAGTAAATTGTAAAATAAATTATCCATCATAATGCCAAAGAGCCAAGTCATTTGACAATGGCTCAAGGAGACGTAGCCCACGATATTTGGGTGAACTTATTTATTAAATTTGTTGTTATGTGTTGATGCTTATTTGTTGCACATTATGGTTGTTGTACATATTTAATATCAACAAAAAAAATGTTTTTTTCCTTAGACGTAAAACATTAAAATAGTGTAAAACACATACACTTAAATCAATAATTCAATTCCCCACGGTCAAGTATAAGCTAGATCTTAATTTTTGTAACTGAGAGGGAGGTGCTTGCAAAGAATAACAATTTATCCACCCATTTCATATCATATGGTATCAGAGCTCAAGGTTTCTTGCTTCATAGAGCACTAGGTTGTTTTTGTAACTTCAAAGGTGTTTAACAATGCAAAGAATTTAACTGTTTGCAAATGGACTGATCCTTACAAGTTTGAGTTTTCTAGAGGTGAAGGGGAGCTACTGTTAGCTAAGTATAAAAGAGGAAAATAAGGAATAAATATGAAATCACTCTCATTACCCAAAGGACCTCAATGAAACCCTTGAAGCACGAGAGGGATTGTTTGCAAAAGGCTGCTTCAAGAAGAGATACAAGCTGCAGAAAAGAGCTTGAATCTACAGCCATATTTTTTAGAATCTTTGTCAAATTGTTTTAACACTTTGAGAATTATTGTTGAAGTTATTTAATTCATTTACATAATTATGAAAACTTATTCAAGTGAGGTTTCTAAATACTATTTTACAAGACTCTTCGATGAAGAGATGAAGCGAGACATCCTCAAGGATATGGTGCAAATTCTATATGAAGATGGAAGGGAAAGCACTAGAATTCATGACCAATTGGTTTCTATGAAGCAAGATAAAGAAGGAATTCTTAAAAGTGAAAAGAGATTATTGTATATGAATATTATTTGGAGATAAAACTCTTTCAGTTTCCGAAAATGTCACTCCAGTTATTCACAATAGTCTCTGTAAAAATATCTCTAAAACAAGACTTTACAGAACTCAAAAAAAAGCTTGTGACGATGTGCATGTATCTCTCATTCTGTAATACCTGTGTAAAACATGAGATAGGTTTTTGTAGTTTGGAATCTTAGTAACATAAAAATCCTCTAGTTTCTCAAGATTCATCTTTGATTGGCCAAAATCTGCTATGCAAAATGATGACTAAACAGGAAATTTTTGGAAAATGTGCCTTCAAATATTATTTAAAATTTCCCAAACCATAATTTTTGTGTAAAAATGGAGAGTTTTTTTTGTAGATACTGATGTTTGAAACAAAAAATGCGTTCAATATTTTAAAATTCATTTCCGCCTGCACAGAAACCCTTTTTGAAAATATTGACTAAAAATAAAAATAAAAATTGGAAAATATGCCTGCAAATATTCCACTAAATATCCAAAACCATAATAGAGGTTAGAAAAATGAGAGAGTTTTTTTTGTATTGTATAATGGTCCAATTTATATCACCGGTTGCTAGTATTTCATCAGTTGTATCCTCAAGGTTAAACCCAGATTCTAAATCTACAATTTTAGTCTTGTACTTGAAAACATAATTCTAATAAATCTAAAAATAAAAAGGCAATACAATCTCCTCTTGCTTTGAAGAAGGAATATTTTCCAAGAATTGTTTAGGATCTTGAAAATTATATGACTGAATCTGAAAATCCAAAACTTCAATGCCCTTCTCGAATCATTCAACAACTAACTCAAGAAAAAAAATTTACTTTCAGGAGAAAATTTTCTCGATTTCAAAGAATGGAACATGTCCATTAAAAAATCTTCATCAATTAGAAACTCTGCTAACTCATCCCTGAATTATTTTAAAACTTGACAAGATAGAGTATTTTCGACATACCCTATCATATCATTTAGAAAGAAATCTGATAACCATGTAGTGGAGTCGCCATGAATGCTCTAAAACTTGGATTTGTTTTCAGTGGAGTCACCCTGCAAAATTTGAAGCTCTGGATACTTTAAACATGGATTCGGTAGGTTATTCAACCTTCTTGTGTCTGATCAATGTCCATTATCAGTAATTAGATCTAGAAATGATACACTTTTATGAGGAAGATAAAATATTTTTCTTCCCCCATATGGTCGCCACTATGTTAGCACTCCATAATTTCAATTCTGAAGAAAAAACCCCAGAGGTAACATCAAAACTGCTTTGGAATATGGGATCTAGCCTTGCCAACTTTAGAGAGGGGACTCTCTATAAAATTTAGCTTTGTTTTGTTGGACATTTTAGGGTAGTTAACGGGCTCATATTTTCATTTTTGAATTGTTTTGTTTGGAATAGCAAGGGAAGGCCATTGGGAAATTGATTCAAAGAGGCTTGGGGTGATAAATTTGTAGAAGTATCAAGCTTGAGTGAAACAGAGCATGGTAGGTTTCACTACTTTGGATCTTTTAGGGTTTTAAATGAATTATGGAAGTGGAAGAAATATGGAATTCCACAGAGGTTGAAAAAAAATTAAGTATTATTCAAGTTGACCTCAAGTAGAACACATTTGAATTGTAAAAGTAGCTAGAACATGGTGTTCTGATTAAGATATCCTATTCATCACATTTTTTGTTTTACAATTAAGAATTTCTAATACACAGAGAAAGAAAAATAATGCATAAACAAATTAATAGGAGAAAAATGTCACCATTTCGTACACGACATGAATCTTCAAACAACTGTTCTTTTATTACTTGAAAATGGTCACTTGAATTCATTGAAAAACTTTACAATGAATGGTAATCTCTCTTATTACAAAACCCAACATCTATTACTTTAAATGTTGAAGTATTTATGCAAATTCTAAACTAAAATATCTTGAAAAAATATCAAGATTTCCTACAAATATCTCTAACTGTGTTACACAAATAGAAATGAAACATAGGAAATTCAAAACTCATGAATCTAATTTGCACTATCTTAGTGGATTGCTGGTGATAAAGAAGGGCACTTCTAATTTGATAGCAACTCTTATTGATGAGGTGGCCTCCAAGTCACTAGTTGTCTTTTGCCACCTGAATTTCTGAAAAATAGGATCCAATAATACCTGTTTATATCTCAATCCGAGATAGATATGTAAAACTTGAAAGAGGTTATTGTATATGAAGATGTTTTGGAGATAAAATTATCTCCATTTCCCACAATTATTCTCCAATTGTTCACAATATTCTCTTCAAAAAGTTGTCTAAAAAGGGACTTTTCACGTACTAAAAATAGTTTGGGACGATTTGTATGTATCTCTTATTCTGTAATAAATGTGTAACAAGTGAGATAGTTTGTTTTAGTTTGGAATATTATGAACATAAACCTCCTCCAGTTTCTGAAGATTCATCTTTGATTGACCAAAATATTCTCTGCAAAAAGATGAATAAACAAGAAATTTCTGGAAAATGCGCCTTCAAATATTCTGTAAAATTTCCCAAACCATAATGTTTGTATAAAAATGGAGAGAGGTTGTTTTACATACTTATGTTAGAAAAAAAACCTCTTTCATGTATTTAAAATTCATTTCCACCTACACAAAAACCATATTTGAAAACATCGCTAAAAAATATAAAAATTTGGGAAAATTTGTGTGCAAAGATTCCTTTGAATCTCCCAAACCATAATAGATCTTAGAAAAATGAGAGATTTTTTTGTATATGAGGACGTTATCCAAAAAAACCACTTTTGATATTTTAAAATTCGTTCTCAGTTGTTTGAAAACCATGTTTAAAATTAATGTTCTCTATAGGGAAACAAACATATAACGTGGAGGCGGGAGGTGACATGGAGGTGGGGATGATGTGGAGGTACATCGTTGGTGGAAAAAATTGATGCGAGAGTGTGGATGGAAATCATGGGAAGGGAGTTAATTTGCAACGGGAATGATCAAGCTGGCATGATATGAAAAACACTCAACGGGAGGATTGGTAGTTTTTGATATAGCAGAGAAACTAATTTTCGGATGGGGTCTAAAGTGGTAAGTGGTTTAAGCAGGAGGGTGCGAAATAATGAGAAGTTGCCATGTTAACGTGGGCTCGAAACAAAAAAACAAATTTTTTCGGACCCCGCCCCCCTCTCTTGATGGTAAATATCGGTAGGAGAGGGGGGCCGAAAAGTGATAAGGGTCGTCAGATGAGGGAACGAGAGATGGGATGATGGGACAGACGAAGGTAAGTTAATGTGAAGAGATGAGATACTTTTTCGGGAAGCGGAAGGGTTAATAAGGCTAAAAATTTGGATAATAGGATAATGTGCCAAACTTTCATTTTCATATGCCCGAACCTTTTAGACTTAGGATAAAACCTTTTACGCTTTTGTCTTCTTATGTACATGAAATATAACAATGTAAAATTACAGATATGAAATACTCCATCACCTTGAGATCCTATAAAATATAGGACCCTAACACACACCATCGAACACCCTAATTAGGGAATAAATTGGACCATTATACAATACACCTCATTAATTTGACCTCTCACGGAGGGCCCTACGACATGCACAGATTATTATTTGACCTCTTGAGAGGCTTATAATTTTATTTTTGGGCTAGTTTGGTGGGCTTATCAACAAAAGTTAGTTATTTTTTATATTATTTTATTTTTAGGGGCTAAATTAAGCCCATTAGGTAATTCAAACTCCTAATGAGTGTATAAATAGGAGTTGGATGAATTTAGTTTGGACCATCACTTGGATTTGGATCATTCTCTCCTTAGAGAACTTCACATTTTTTTCCTTGGTGGATATTTTTGGATAATGGATGAGTTTTGATGTATGGATTGAGTTATTTATATATTGGAGCTTATTATATTGCAATTTATTTTATTTTTCGATATATTTTCTTACATACAAGTGAAATTTTAAGGCTATTTTCTTTCATTTTGTTGCATACATTGCTTATGAGATTCTTGCTATTTAAGGCTAATTGTTGCATGCATTTATGACATCAATATGGAATTATATTTATAGTTATATTATCACCATGTATGGGCCATGTTTAATGAATGGATTTTCCTAGAGATCGATTTACCTCAATAAGCCTCTTCCATTCGCAATGAAGTATAAACACTTTTAAGGTCACTTTTATTCTCTTGCCCTGAACCTTGGATAAAGTCAACTTTTAGAGCCTCCTTGAACAAGAAACAAAGTCCATATTAATAATTCTCCTTCACTCCATATCCCTAAGATGAACTAGGCACTGATCCAGCAAAGGGTGTTTATTTAAAACATATTATTTCATCGTTTCCTCCCTCTTCTAGGTCTAGCCACACTAGGCCACCTAGGGCATCAATTTCCCAGCAAACTTGCCCTAGAAAATTTTCAATATTCTAGGCCCTACTACACTTTTGTGTCCTCAATTTCTCCTCCTTGCCTTGAGAGGTTAAGTATATCACCGGTTGCTAGACTCCATCCCCTTAACCTGGCCTAGTTCCACTTTGTCCCGTGTGCTCCATTTCTTATCAAAGACAATTCATCAGGGGAAACTCCAGAATCCAAATCCTATAAGGATTTGAGGGAGTGGAAAACTCCTTTCAAGTCATATTCCTTTAACCTAAGCCTATAATCCTCACCTCCTTTCCCTAAAAAATTATTATACCTTGCTTAAAGAGCAAGCAAGCTCCATTCTTAATCCTATCCTATGCGAAGTGTCTCTAAGGTCACTTCACATATATTTGTTGATCCATACCTTATAAGTGACTTCGAAATTATTGGGGTTCCTCCCATATTTTAAATTCCATAAAGAGTGTGATTCTTAGCTATGGTGATAGTGGTATAAGTCTCTATCATTTCCCTTGACCTAGTAGTTCCCCTCTTAGGAGCCCCTTATAGGTCCCTTCTTTGTTTGAGTGGTAACATTTCTGGTGCCACTGTTGGGGACATGAGATGTGTGCTTTTTTCCTCTCACGACATATTGACATATCATTATTGATGACTCCATTGAAAGAAAGAAGCCCTAGTTATTCATTGAACCTTAAGGTCGATGCTTGTAGGGTGAAACAAGAATGATTGTAGGCATATTTAAATCCATCTTGGCAACTCTTACATATTTTTCTTGCATATCTCAAATAGGTTTTCTTTCTTTGATAATTTCCCACCTTGGACATTTCTAGCATTTCTGGGGACCCTAATCATGTTGTAGGAACGATGGTAGGTGGGGTGCCCATTTTTAATGGTGATCCACTCTCTGCAGTTGACCATGTAGAAATATTTAATGCACATGATTCAAGAGAGAAAGTGGTTCACTAATATCTCCTTATGTTTTTTTTCACGGGTTATCTCAGTGGTCATAATTCATGGCTACATTATCATGAACCTAAGAGTATCTCATCTATTCAGGAGTTCATTGATGGTTTTCTTAGTATTTTTGAAGTATACCTTGCATTAGAGATAGATATTGAGAGAGAAGTGGAAGAGAGAGATACAGAATGGAAAAAGGGAGAGAGAGAGAGAGAGAGAGATAGATAGATATGGAGAGAGCGTGTGTATGTTTGGGTGGTGAGATAGAGTAATAAAGAAGGAGAGACAATGGGAAATATAAATATAGAAGGAGGGGGAAGAGATGTGATTTCATTGAAATCAATGCACACTATTAATATAATTACTTTGAAATTAATATACATCTAATCGGAAATTCCACAAATTTGATGATAAGAATCCAATGACAAGGCATCATATTGAAAATATTCCAACATATAGTTAAATAAATGGAAAATAAGAGATGAATATTATTTCAAGTGTTAGGAATCCACTATGTATCATTTTTGCTATATACTTTGACACCATTTTACTTTTATAACCATGACTAAAAAGGATTCCATTATCATTTTCATCTACTTTATCCCAAGGTATATAAAATCCTCTTCTTTATTATATGTTTAATCTGTTTACATCTAATTCCATAATACTCTTATATTTTATCATTAATCGAAGTGCATCGTTGCTAACATAAGTCCAAAAGCTCGCAGATAAGTTATATGCTTTGCTAGGAACAAGCGGTCGTTGCTGAAACAGCTGACTTAGTTGCTGAAACAGCCGTCAAGCACGCAAATTCCGTCACTCGTAATTTGCGATTCTGGAAGAGCCTTTTGTGGAACAATAGTAACAGCATGAAGACATGGTTACATGGACCGTCCTGAAGATAGCATTCTTGTTGTCTATGTTGTAACAATATCTTTTTTTGGAAGAACAGAATAGTCCTGTTTTGAGAAAGAGAACAGATTTGGGATAAACGTAGATTTGCTCTCATGTAATTGTAAAAGATGTCTCCTCTTTAAAAAGAGGAGACATCATCATTAGTAGGGAGGTCATTTTTGTAAAGCTACATGAGAACATTGTGTGAGAACTGGAGCTAGACTCCATCCGTAATGTATCATTTCTTTTGACAGATGAATAAAATCTTCTTTTGAGAGCTCCAATTTAGTTCTTTCCCCGGGGAATCTTGTGAGAGGGAAAGGGCCCGCCTTCCTCACAAGATTCACCCTTTTGGTTCCTGTAATTTGTTTAATTCGTTACGTCGTTTGCACTTCACTTTAATTCTGTTGTTGAACACTAGTTGCACAGTTCAGTAGTACTCTGTTTCTTTAGCGCTGCATGTATTGAACGCATTCACTCTTGGAAGTTGAGAAATCCATTTCTATTAATTGTATGAATGTATGATGCTGGGAAGCAGGTGCTGAAGATTCTTGTATAAAGGAATAGGGTCCTGCTCCCATTAATTGCCTTCCTTTTCCTGCAGTGTGATTAGAAACAGGAGAACAAGTGCTGAAGGTTCCTGTTCATGGGAATACGGTCTTGGTCTCTTGAAGCTACCTTTCCTATAGTGTGATTAAGTGTCAGGCAGCAGGTGCTGAAGTTCCTAACTAAGGAATAGGGTCCTGTTCCTGCTATGGTTGATTGATTTCTTTTCTTGCAGATTGGTCTTCCTTTGTTTGGATTTTAACTGCAACATAGAAATTATTTCTGCTATAACTTAAGTGACTTCAGCTTTGATTAAACAGAGTGTGAATAAGTAGATTTGTGTGATTGATAATTGTGTGGCTTTTTACTACAACATTGTTTCTGCTTTTGAAATTGAGCATATCCAGTGCGTGATTATCTTTGAAATAAAAAGACTTCCTCGGGTTGACAATTTATGTGGAGCTTGAATTGTGAGAGCAATTAAAGCGACCAATATCAAGCATTTAATGACAAATCAATAAAATATCCAAGAAAGTCCCACTAGACATTTCACAAATTTGATGATAAGAATTTGACGATTGGCCATTGGATAGTCAACGAAAAGTATGATGTCGAACCGAAGGCAAAGCTGCACATCTGAGTAGGGGATTCCAACATTTTGGCATAAAAGATCTGATGGAGTAATTTTATGTTGTCATCATACATATGATGGCCCATTCCAACATTATGGTGTCGAAAATATGGTTGTTGAGAGGGGAATATCTTAAATCTTTGCTTTATATATGATGGTAGTTGCATTGAATAGTTGATTGTATACTATTGTGAATCTAATGACTATCACCCACCACTTCATGGGTGATATCCCTATGATAAATTTTTTATCTACGATGATATTTAGCCAACAGCCAGTAGCCCCTTGCAACCATCAACTACCTCGTTATTTATTTTATCCACCTCCTAACCCAGTCATGTTCTCCCTCACCCATCTGTATTGATCGTATGATTGAAGGTGGGCCTCCTGAACCCAAAGGTATGTATTTTCATTTGGTAATTAATTATTTGGTGCACTTATAATGGACACTTCTAGGCTTGAATTAATGGGGTGATTCAAAGAAAAGAGTGTTCTTAGTGTTTCGTTATGTCCCCTTAACCTTAGTTGGGTATTACCCTTGGATTCTATTCACATGGGATCTCCTTTATTGACCATTTGGTTTTAGGGTGGTACTACTTGGGAAACCCTGACTTTGGTTGCGTGGTCCCGCTCCCTTATCCACGTATATCATTCCCCTTCCACTCACTATACCCCCATTCATCATATCCCCACCCCAGTCCACATTTATTCACTCGGTCCACATAGGGTTAACCTCCCCGTTCCCTTGCCCCCACCTTGGGTGAGGCCTAGAACAATGCCCCAGAGGTTGAAGCAGCTAAAAAATAAAATTAAAAGCATAAATGGCCACATTAAATAGGAAAATGTACCACAAGATGCAAAATATGGCTCTACCCCATACCTATGCCCATCACCCTAGTTCCATATGCCCTAGATGAGCCTAGTTTATCATTCAAGAACCCATGATTGTCTCAAACCCTGGAGGGAAATGAACTGCCCTTCCAAAAAGGGGGTACTCATTGTTATATCTTACACATCATGCTCTTATCCTTTGAGGCCTAAGAAGTTTATCAAAGAAATATTGTAAAAGGAAAAGGGCATATAAATTAGGGTGGGAAAATCAAGGTTGGGGAACCTCATGTAGCACGATTTCTCCCACCTACAAATTACATAACCACGTCTAGGCTTCCCTTTCTCTAGCTACCTTTGTGCCCCAATATGTAGCCCAGGATTTCCCTTATCATTCCCTATTCCATTATACCGCTTTATCACATGTCGTCACCATTTGAGAGATGTAGAAACCACCTAATAAGGTACTTGGCTAACACTGTCACCGCTTTATACCCTCTAAAGGTAGAAACCACTTAGTAAGGTACTTGGCTAACACCCTTTGGAGATTGGAGACATTAACACATGTCAAAGCCCACTATGGAGGGGAATGCCATTGTGAATTGTCGACTTGTCTTCCATGGTTTCTAAGCTCTCTTACTTGATTACTTTAATGACTTGTTGTATTGGAAGGCTAGGGGATGCATTGGATCTTATACAGGATTGCAGATGGTGTCCATTTGGGTTTGGTCTCGCTATACAGGGTCCTAACCCTCCATATGGCTATATTAACAAATATAAGGTGTGCATATATATACACGGGCCTCTATAACACCATAAAACACTCCATGGATACCAAAATATCTTCATAGATTGCTATAAATCCTCCCTTTGGATGATGAAAATGCATTTGGTACATTATGCCCAGTTGGCCCCATAGGTTCGTCACACACTTGGAATGTGTCCCAAAACTTGTACAATGACATGGATGCATTAATTCCATCATTTGAGCCCTTACAGATGGTCTTCGACTCATATAGATACCTATGAGGTCATTAGTGTGCCCCCACATTTACTAGGAGCACCACAGGTTTATTGTTTCGAGAACTAGGGGCCACCTCATTTTCCATCAATTTTGAGGATCCTATTCATAATTATGGCACTTCTAGACCTCACTGAGCCTCTTGGAGGGCCCTACGATATGCATATATTGTTATTTGACCTCTTGAGAGGCTTATTATTTTATTTGTGAGCTAGTTTGGTGCTCCTGTCATCAAAAGTTAGATAATTTTCATATTATTTTATTCTTGGGGGAAAACGTAGGTCCATTAGGTAATTCAAACTCCTAATAAGTGTATAAATAGGATTTGGATGAATTTCGTTTGGATCATCACTTGGATTTGGATCATTCTCTCCTTAGAGAACTTCACACTTTTTCCTTGGTGGATACTTTTGGATAATGGATGAATTTTGATGTATGGATTGGGTTTTTCTTATCTTGGAGCTTATTATATTGATTTTTTTTTTATGATTGCATATATTCTCTTACATACAAGTGCAATTGTAATGGTATTTTCTTTCATTTTGCTACATACATTGGTTATGAGATTTTGTCTATTTAGGGCTAGTTGTTGAATGCTTTTGTGACATCAATGTGGAATTATGTTTCTATTTGTATTATCTCAATGTATGGGCCATGTTGAATCAATGAATTTTCCTAGAGATTGAGTTATCTAAAAAATCATCTTCCATTTGCAATGAAGTATAAACACTATTAAGGTCAGTTTTATTCACTTGCCCTGAACATTGGATGAGGTTGACTTTAAAACCTAAAATGTGGTATTAGGCTAGTTATGAAGAGCATGGGTTTTGTTTGTTTTTTGGTTGGGCAAAGACATGATGAAGGTGAAATCAGTTCAAAATAAAGGGTGAAGATGTATGCAAATGAAGGAATGATTCGGCTGATAGAAAAGGCAAAGACAGTTTTAACCCATTGGGCTATGGAGTCATAGGAGGATTTTAATTGGACAACGCGGTTCAAGAAGGATCTATGGGGCAAGTCACTTATGCCAAAGGATCTCTCAAAGTGATTTATGGAATGAAACAGATAGGAAATGGAGAAACAAACAAATGAAGAATAGTGAACAACCTAAGATCAAATAAGTGCTTTCAAACTATTTTTCTTCGGAATGTACTTAAGGAAAACATAAAAGTATTCTGAGATCAGTTATGTGCTTTTAAACTAGCCTGTATTGAAATAATTTAGTTGGAAAACATTTTTACAAATAGTTGGAATAGTTTAAGATTAGGTGAGTGCTTTCAAACTACCCTGCTTTCAGCATATTCTATAAGAAAAACACAGATAACAGTCACAAAGAGAAATTTAGATCAGGCAAGTGCTTTGAAACGAACCTACTTCAATATAGTCTTTAAAGAGAACTTTCGAATGAAGAAAACATGGAAATAAAGCTTTCAGTAAGAGTAGGGTACTGTTGAGAGTAAATCCTAGCTCTACGTTTGCTATTCTTTATCAGAGAAAGTGGACAGAGTGAAATATTAAAGAGAATAACAATTGACAGTGAGGAACACATCACCATTGACACAAATCAGGATCCCATAAATCAACATCTTGTATTTGATGTTCAAACCAGTTACAATCAACAAGCCTGGTGGGTCTCTACAACTTCGAACTTCTCATATTAGCTTATGTATCTTCAAGTCACAAACAGGGCATCCGTAGCTTCAGAAACTATTACATGCATTCAAATGTTCAGAGAACAACATTTTTCTCATCTTCTACAGAAGTATTTATAGATGAAGGACGAGTTGGGATCTGGTAAAAGATCTCCTAGGTCAATTAATACAGATTGATGACTTGTCGGCCTTTGAGAGTCTCGATGAAGAAATTTACAGGTGTTTATCTACATTAATTGATTTACACTTAGGATTAAGCTCAGTGGGAGCCTTTTTTGACTTTTGAGGCTCTGTGTCATGTTGAAGTAACTCTTTTTCTGCTCCCCGAGGCCTAATGAATGAAAATATTTGTTTTTGGGTTGTTCTTAATATTTAAAATAGTTTTGCTGACAATTAAAGATAAGATCTTTGATTTGTATTAATTTTTCAGCTGTCTTCGGGAAAACACCTCTTGTTTCAGATAATGACTAAGCCTTCTTTGATTACTATGAGGCTGCAGGTGCCTTTAGGAGCTAGAGAGGGTTCGATTAGCCTCTGCTTGGGGCGGTGGAAGTTTTCTTGGATTGACAGTTGTCTTCGTCTCTTCCCAAAACACCTTTAAGTTACATGAGATCTGTGTTTTAGGTCTGATTAGGCTTATCCTGTGTCTTCCGATATTTATGACGCTTTTATCTTTGGATTTAGGCTTTTGATTTGCTAAATGTATGCCTTAATCCTTGAAACTGTGCTAGGAAATATTCAAACACTGATACTCTTTGTTTATTTTATGCATTTCTGTGTCTTGTTGATGTGTAGGTCGCGTAGGGCTCATATGGAATTAATGCCTCATGAAACATTGACGTCATGGAGTTTGAGCCCAGCAAATGGTTCCCTTTGATGAATCAAAGGCGCGGGAATTGTCATTCCCCGCCTTCGGATTTTTCTTTCAATATAATGGAGAACCATTATCACCTGCAAAACACAGAACCAATTAAGAAATCCTGCGTTTTGGGTTAAACTGATTCAGAGCGCGTGGGAAAAGAGCAGGGCCATCGGATGGCATCATCTAATGGTTGGGATTCATTAGAATCGATCAAAGGAGAGTGGAGGAAAATAATAAATCAGATCCATCGATCACGCGGAGATCAACGGTGGGGATTAGTCAAAAAAAAAAATAAGGTGGAAAGGCAATGGAATAACATGGGAAAGATTTAGGCCATCCGATTTGGACAAGTGGGTGGTCCAGATTCAATCGGAGGATCGCAATCGATGGGGAGAGAATAATGGTGCGATGGAAAACACTGATGCGATTATGCCATCGAGGAGGGTGATGCGATTGCGTGATCGCGGAGGGCGATGCGATTGTGCGTTAACCGTTGATCTAAGGATCAGATCAACGGTGGGGAATGAATCAAAGGGATGGCTAATCGGGGGAACAAACAAATGCACCAAATGCAAATTGCAATGCTGCGCGGGCTGTTTGATCAGCTCCAGATCGATGGCAGATATTTATTTTTATCATATATGGCGGAAAACCTTAATACTTCATGAAAAACCCAAATTTCAATATAAAAAAAAGCTTTTCTGTCAGGTGGACTAATATATGTATGGAATGGTCATGGTGCCTAATTGCGGGGCCCTTGATTATATGAAACGATAACAAGTCCAGGGCTTATATATAAAGGTCCAATCGCATTGGAACTGTCGAGCCCGGTCTTTCAATCAACCCATTCGAAACTTGCGATGTGATTTAAGCACCTTGGGACTCTTAACACTTGGTCCTTGGTGAAAGTTATATGGGATGAAAGTGGAGGGAGCGGAGTTTCAATAAAGGGACTCAATCGCATCGAAACTTTTGATGCGGTCTTTCAATCAACCCATTGTGAATTTTTCCGATGCGATTATGCTTTGGGTCTAGCACCTGGTTCTAGGATGCGGGCGTGTGGAGGGGAAGTGGTTTAGGCTTAGCCCAAAGGGGCTTATTTCTTTAATACAAAAACCATTTTTTATGGATTTTCAATGGTTTTCAAAAGGATTTGAGGTTTTCGGCAAGTTCAAAAAGGAGTGTTAAACTATGCAAGGTGGATTTTTCGAAGGGGAAATGAGAAAAAATGGAAATCAGAGGGAAATGATGGGAAAAAAGAGTAAAAATGGAGGTTATTTTTCTGAGTGGGGAAGGGGAGACAAGGGGATTTTGCAGTAGTTATTTCTCATAAAATCAGTAGAATTTTCTGAGCTTTGACATGGGAACATCAATGCATATTTTGGACAGAGGAAATGATGTCTTCAAGAGGCTTCAAGAAATAACATTTTTGCAATAAAAATAATTCTTGAAGGCTCCAACAAATGTTTTTTGCCACCTTTTTATAGAAAAAAATTTATAGGTGGCCAACAATGGCTCCAATTGGGGATGGTGCCTTTTTGAAGGCATCAAGAACTTCAGAGTTGCATTTTATGGGAGACTGATCAATGCCTCATCCATTGAGCTGCCTTCTTTGCTTGGATTCTCTTCTTTTTTCTGAAAACATATTAGCGGCCATGAAAAAAAATGGATCTTTCATCAACACAACTTTCTACCTACCCAATCCTACAGATCTAACATTTTTTCTTCATTTAGAGTGCACTTGGATTGGCAAACTCTTTTACAACATTTTATTCTTTCTGAAAGTAGGAAATCTAATCTATTTCTACTCCTTATTTCTCCATGGACTTAGATTAAACAGTTGAGTCCATATGATTCTCTACCTAATCTACCATCTATTGGGATTAAACTGTCCAACAAATTTTATTTACTAGTTTCTACAACAGAAATTTAAAAATAGTCAAGTGAAGATTAAGCTGGTTGGCTTGCTGTGATCTATGGCATAAAAAAAAGCTGCACATAGATATTATTTTGCAGAAAATTTAAAACAAAATGGAAGGTTTAGGATCTGAATCTTTAAAGCACTTCCTTCATATTTTTAACAGCTCTATTTTTTCCTCGTATTTGAGCTGTCTTTCCTTCATCAACTAGTTCAGATTTTGAGCTGATTAGAACCAGTTATTCCTTTTTTTTTTACTCAGAAATTAAAACAGATTTGAGTCATCTCTTTTTGGAAACTTAGGTTCAGATTTTGAGCATCTTTGAACCTTTAATTTATATCCTAATCTACCTACTGATAAGCCAAGATTAAATAGTTTGGCAAATCGAATTCACTATCCTATCAGCAATAAATTTAAAACTAATTAGCCAAGATTAGGTTGTTTGAATAACTAGGAGTGTGTTTTTCAGGAGTGGCATTTAAGCTTGCACACTTTCATAATTTATTTCTCTTTTTTGGTATGGGGTTGTACCTTTATTGTTTTTTACAATCTGCCCTCTTTTCTCTTTCTATTGTTTTTGTATTTTTGATTTTCTAAAATGAAGAAAATAATATATAACTAAATGCTCAAAGGTTGAGCTGTATTGACATTCCTATCTAACCTATTCTAACTTGGAATATTTACATCTTCATATGGTACAAAAGTGCCAATGTAGCCAGTTGAGTAATGTCATAAAGAAGAAGAAATTATGGCTGCTTGTTAGGGGTATCCATAGTATATTTTGAAGATTAATCTTCAAAATAAAAAAATATCACAGAAGGTGACAACTTTTCATGTCTCTGGCTCTTGCAAAGGATCAATGCTTGATAATTTGAGCCAGTCGGGATCTCCACACACTATTCCAAAGGATCAAAAAAGAAAAGATGAAGGTTCTGTTCTTTTTGGTCCTCCATGTCTGGTAGATTGTCTACTTCCAAGACCTCAGCTTTGAGGAGCATATCTTTAGAAACTTGCTTGGAATCTTCATCATTCTTAACAGAAAAGGAAGAAGATTCTTCTTGAGAAGATGGTATATCCTCAGTAGGACAGTCTTCTATTTGTTTCTCTCCCTCTTCTTCATCATCATCTAAATTGGAGGACTCATCATATTTTTCAGTGTTGTCCTCTTGTAGCCCTGGTAAGCTTTGGTTTAGTGGAATATACTCTATGAGGGGGTTATTATATTTTTGAGCAGGGATACATTGAATTGTTTCCTCTTTTTCAAGAGAAGGCTCCTTGATTTCAACCTGCTCAAAAATTTCTTTCTTTCTTTCCTCCCCATCCTTTGAGCTGAAAGTCTGCTGAGTTCCAATCACATGGAAATTATTGCTGATGATTTGAAATGAAGCAGAGCAAAGATCAAATGAATCTTGACTCACTTCTAGGCTTTTAAAACTTTCATCATCATTATCATAAATAGTCTGCACTAGCTCATTACTTCTTTGAAGGAACTGATCTTCCTCCCATAAATCTACTAATGATGATCCTGCAAAATTAATCTTTTTTTGGGAAGCATCATCACTAGATAGATAAAATTTAGGAGAATCACGAATATAATTAATACTACCAATCAAACATACTGGGTTATTAGTAGGTCCTTCTTCATTCTAATCTACAAAAGAACTTTCTAAATTTGTACAACAAAGTTCTCTATGTGAATGGGCAAGAGTGTTTGTTTTGCAGAAAGTTTCAGAGAGCGACTGTTTATAAGTAGTCCGATCTATCTCTTTTTCTATCAAAGGGGAAGATGTTTCTATGTTCCTTTGAACAAGAGTACAACAGTTCTCTGTCTCTTGTGAAGACTGATTTCGAGGCTGGATGTATTCTTGAGCCTTAGCTATAAGGGATGATGAATCAATATTTGATTTTTCAGGGATATCTTGAGGAATGTTCTTTATTTCTTGGATCATATCTTCCTCAACTGATTCATCTATGTTCTTAAAATTTTTCATTAGGATATTAAACTCATGAATGGCTGTTAAAATATCTTCAGGATGCATCTCTTCCAAAGCTTCCTCATTATCTATAATGTGTTGGGTGATGTTTTGTGATGGATCATAATATATTGCACCCAATGATAATGATGTAGTGTTTTCTTTATAGTTCTCATAGAACACATATTCAAGGTCTCTTAAAGAAAAAAAACTACCAGATCTTAAGCATTCATACCAATCCCTAACTTTTCGTTCTAATGTTAACATGAACATTTTCATTAGGTAGTCTTCATGCCATTAAACTTTCAACCTTTATACATGTATGTGAAATTTGATGAGATGTAATAAAGGGTCATCAAACTTTTCACCTTGAAAAACAAGCAGGTTTTCATCCCAATTCACCTGGGTCATCTTATGTGGAAACCCAGGGATATGATCTCTACTCATTGGGGCATATCTTCGTTGTATTCTTGGAATCATGTTTGTAAATCAAGAAAAAGGTCATTGTGTCTAGTCAATCAGTTCATGGTCTTCTACTAGTGGAGTCATTTGGTCTTCTGGGAGTCTCAGGGTGTGGAGTCGCCAGATGGAAAAAAATTTAGCTCGTAAGGAGGTAAAATGTTTTATGGTTCCACCACCATATGTTTTTTGTAGAGCTGCAAGATTTTCAGGATCTGAAAATAATTAATAATTTAATCTTAGGAGACTTCCTAAGCATACTTTCTGGCTTATCAACTATCTCAGGTGGATCAGGGTCAGGATAGGCTCTAGTATGAATCTTTCTATGAGACACTATGTTGTGTTTTTCAGACCCGACTAAACAAGAAAGGTGTTAACCAGATATGAAAATATTTGAGAGGTTTAACTGATCTCTTGCTAAGAACACTTTAATCCTAAGGCCCCCTTAATGAATTTGAATGATTTTATAATGATTACGGGTGCTCCCATTGGAGTCTTAAGGTATGCAGGATTGTGGAGTCGCCAAGTGGAAGTTTTTAGCTCTTTTGGAGGTAAAAGGTTTATGGTCCACTACCATGTTTATTGACTACCAATTTGAGATATTTTTGGGTTTTCTGAGTTTATGTGGTTGTATGGAAAACTAAAGAGTTTATAAAAGTTGGCTGGGCAACTATGAACTCAAAAATTCCCCAGTGGAGTCGCCTTTATGTTGGCGATGACAATGGGACACAAGACCAAGTATTTAGCAATTTAGGACATTCAAATTCTCCCCAGTGGAGTCGCCATTATGTTGGGGTTCCTATGTTTTGGCCAGATTGGCAGAACCAAAAGATAAGACAACATCAAACTGCTTTGGGATTCAAGGATCTATCCCTCCTGAATCCAGAGAGGGATCTCTCTATGAATGAGTTTAAAGATGTGATATTTAAAACCTGAAATGTGGTATTAGGCTAGTTATGAAGAGCATGGGTTTTTTTTTTTTTTGGTTGGGAAAAGACATGATGAAGGTGAAAGCAGTTCAAAATAAAGGGTGAAGATGTATGCAAATGAAGGAATGATTCGGCTGATAGAAAAGGCAAAGACAATTTTAACCCATTGGGCTATGGAGTCATAGGAGGATTTTAATTGGACAACGAGGTTCAAGAAGGATCTATGGGGCAAGCCACTTATGTCAAAGGATCTCTCAAAGTGATTTATGTAATGAAAAAAATAGGAAACGGAGAAACAAACAAATGAAGAACAATGAACAGCCTAAGATAAAATAATTTCTTTCAAACTATTTTTCTTCGGCATGTACTTAGGGAAAACATATAAGTATTCTAAGATTAGGTAAGTGCTTTTAAACCAGCCTGCATTGAAATAATTTAGTTGGAAAACATTTTTAAAAATAGTTGGAATAACTTAAGATTAGGTGAGTGCTTTCACACTACCCTGCTTTCAGCATATTCTATAAGAAAAACACAGATAACAGTCACAAAGAGAAATTTAGATTAGGCAAGTGCTTTGAAACGAACCTACTTCAATATAGTCTTTAAAGAGAACTTTCAAATGAAGAAAACATGGAAATAAAGCTTTCAGTAAGAGTAGGGTACTGTTGAGAGTAAATCCTAGCTCTACGTTTGTTGTTCTTTATCAGAGAAAGTGGATAGAGTGAAATATTAAAGAGAATAACAATTGATAGTGAGGAACACATCACCATTGACACAAATTAGGATCCCATAAATCAAAAGCTTGTATTTGATGTTCAAACTAGTTACAATCAGCAAGCCTGGTGGGTCTCTACAACTTCGAACTTCTCATATTAGCTTATGTATCTTCAAGTCGCAAACAGGGCATCAGTAGCTTCAGAAAATATTACATGCATTCAGATGTCCAGAGACCAACATTTTCTCATCTTCCACAGAAGTATTTATAGAAGAAGGAGGAGGTGGGATCTGGTAAAATATCTCTTGGGTCAATTAATACAAATTGATGACTTGTCGGCCTTTGAGAGCCTCGATGAAGAAATTTACATGTTTTTATCTGCATTAATTGATTTACACTTACGATTAAGCATCGTGGGAGCCTTTTTTGAATTTTGAGGCTCTATGTCATGTTGAAGTAACTCTTCTTCTGCTCTCCGAGGCCTAATGATCGAAAATATTTGTTTTTGGGCTGTTCTTAGTATTTAAAATAGTTTTTCCGACAATTAAAGATAAGATCTTTGATTTGTATTATTTGTTCAGCTGTCTTCGAGAAAACACTTCTTGTTTCAGATAATGACTAAGCCTTCTTTGATTACTGTGAGGCTGCAGGTGACTTTAGGAGCTAGAGAGGGTTTGATTAGCCTCTGATTGGGGTGGTGGAAGTTTTCTCAGATCGACAGTTGTCTTCGTCTCTTCCCAAAACATCTTTAAGTTACTTGAGTTCTGTGTTTTAGGTCTGATCAGGCTTATCCTGTGTCTTCCGGTCTTTATGACGCTTTTATCCATGGATTTGGGCTTTTTATTTGTTGAATGTATGCCTTAATCCTTCAAACTGTGCTAGGAAATCTTCAAACACTGATACTCTTTGTTTCTTTTATGCATTGTTGTGTCTTGTTGATGTGTAGGCCGCCCAGGTCTCATATGGCATCAATGCTTCATGAAACATTGATGTTGTGCAGTTTGAGCCGAGCAAATGGTTCCCATTGATGAATCAAAGGCATGGGAATAATCATTCCCCGCCTTCAGCTTTTTCTTTCAATATAATGCAGAACTATTATCACCTACAAAACATGGAACCAATTAATAAATCCTGCGTTTTGGGTTAAACTACTTCAGAGGGCGTGGGAAAAGAGTAGGGCCATCATATGGCATCATCTAATGGTTGGGATTCATTAGAAGCGATCAAAGGAGAGTGGAGGAAAAGAATAAATCAGATCCGTCGATCGCGCGGAGATCAACGGTGGGGATTAGTCAAAAAAAATCATAAGGTGGAAAGGCAATAGAATAACGCGGGAAAGATTTGGATCGTCCGATCTGGACACGTGGGTGGTCCAGATTCAATCAGAGGATCGCAATTGGTGGGAAGAGAATAAGGGTGTGATAGAAAACACCGATGCGATTGGGGAGGGCGATGCGGTTGTGCGATCGGGGAGGGTGATGCGATTGCACGTTAACCGTTGATCTGAGGATCAGATCAACGGTGGGGAATGAATCGGAGGGATGGCTAATTGAGGGAACAAACAAACGCACCAATTGAAAATTGCGATGCTACGCGGGCCATTTGATCGGCTCCAGATCGACGACAGATATTTATTTTTATCATATATGGCGGAAAAACTTAATACTTCATGAAAAACCCAAATTTCAATATAAAAAAAATCTTTACTGTTGGGTGGATTAATATATGTATGGAATGGTCATGGCACCCGATTTCGGGGCCTTTGATTATATGAAACGATAATAGGTCCAGGGCTTATATATAAAGGGCCAATCGCATCGGAACTGTCGAGCCCGGTCTTTCAATCAACCCATTCAAAACTTGCGATCGGATTTAAGCACCTTGGGACTATTAACACTTGGTCCTGGGTGAAAGTTATATGGGATGAAAGCGGAGGGGGCGGAGTTTCAATAAAGGGACTCAATCGCATCGGAAGTTTTGATGTGGTCTTTCAATCAACCCATTGTGAATTTTTCCGATGCGATTACACTTCGGGTCTAGCACCTGGTTCTAGGGTGCGGGCACATGGAGGGGAAGTGGTTTAGGCTTAGCCCAAGGGGGCTTAAGTCTTTAATACAAAAAGAATTTTTTATGGATTTTCAATGGTTTTCAAAAGAATTTGAGGTTTTTGGAAAAGTTCAAAAAGGAGTGTTAAACTATGCAAGGTGGATTTTTCAAATGTGAAATGAGAAAAAATGGAAATCAGAGTGAAATGATGGGAAAAAAGAGTGAAAATGGAGGTTATTTTTCTGAGTGGGGAAGGGGAGACAAGGGGATTTTGCAGCAGTTCTTTCTCATAAAATCAACAGAATTTTATAAGCTTTGAAATGGGAACATCAATGCATATTTTAGACAGAGGAGATGATGTATTCAAGAGGCTTCAAGAAATAACATTTCTGCAATAAAACTGATTCTTGAAGGCTCCAACAAATGTTTTTGGCCACCTTTTGATAGAACAAATTTTATAGGTGGCCAACACACTCCATATCCCCAAGAGGATCTAGGCATTGATCCATCAAAGGGTGGTCATTTAAACCATATTATTTCACCATTTTCTCCCTCTTTTAGGTCTAGCCACATTGGGCCACCTAGGGCATCAATTTCCCAATAAAATAGTGCTAGAAAAATTTCAATCGTCTAGGCACTACTGCTCTAGTGTGTCCTCAAGGTCTCCTCCAAATTTGAAGAGATTCCAATGGTGTGATTGTGAGATGTCCCAAGGCTAGTAACTCATAGGATCAATTGGACATATTTAGGTGAATTCTTGTTTGATCCTCTTCCCTTGCCTTGGTTAGGTTAATAATATCACCGATTGCTAAAATCCATCCCCTTAACTTGGGTTGGGTCCACTTGGCCCCATGAGGTCCCATTTCTTATCAAAGACAACTGATCAAGGGAAACTTGAGAATTCAAGTCCTATAAGGATTTTAGGGACTGGAAAGCTCCTTTCAAGTCATATTCCTTTAGCCCAAGCCTAAAATTCTTACCTCATTTCCACGGGAAGTCTTATACCTTTCTTTAAGAGTAAACAAGCTCCATTATTAATCATATCATAGGGAAAGTGTCTCTAAGGTCACTTCACATCTATTCATTGATCCATCCCTTATAAGTGACTTCCTAATGATCGTGTCTCCTCCCGTTGATGAATTTTCAGAAAGAGAAGGGAGTCTTAGCTGTGATGAAATTCGTCTAAGTCTCTATCATTTACATTGACATAGCATTTTCCATCTTAGGAGACCCTTTTAGGTCCCCTGTTGTTTTGAGTGGTAATATTTTTGGTGCCATTTTTAGGGTCAAAAGATGTGTGTTTTTTCCCCCTTGTGGCATATTGACATATCATTATTGGTGACTCCATTGGAAGAACAAAGCCCCAGTTCTTCATTGAACCTTAAGGTCAATTATTGTAGGGTGAAGAAAGAATGTTCCTAGGCATATCTAAATTCACCCTGGTGACTCTTACATATTTTTCTTGCATAGCTCAAATAGGTTGTCTTTCTTTGAAAATTTTCCTGCCTTGGACATTACTAGAATATCTGGGCACCCTAATCATGTCATAGAAAGGATGGTAGGTGGGGTGCCCATGTTTAATTTTGATCCACTCTCCGCAATTGACCATGTAGAAATATTTAACTTCCATGCTTCAAGGGAGAATGTGGTTCACCAAGATCTCCTTATTTTATTGTTCATGGGATCTCTCGGTGGTCATAATTCATGGCTACATGATCATGAACCTAAAATTATCTCATATATTGAGGAGTTCATTGATGGATTTCTCAGTCATTTTCAAGTATACACTGCATTAAGCACCCAAGAGGAAGCCATCATTGAGCATCATAAAGGCATTGAGGATCTAAGTAGTGAGTAGGTAATCGAGTCCTTCTCGGGTCCACTTGATGGAAATGATGATTTTTAGAACACATGTCTTGGGAGGGATAAATATATGGAAGGTGAGGTTGAGACTAACCTTACCTTTATCGAAGATATTACTTTTGATGATTCTCCTTTTGAGAACCTTGAGGAAGTTGATCCCATTATCCCCTTGGATGATGACATTGGAGATTACTTCCAAATTGAAAAGGGGATATGGGAAATTTTTGGTCCTCAATTAAATTTTTCTCCCATTTACAACATGGAAAAGAAGTACGAGGATAAGATTATTTTTTCCTTTCTCTCAAACACTATTCATGATGACATATCGATTGGTACTCTTGCTAAGTGGAATTTGTTAAAAATTTATATATGATAGAGCAATTAAACACATAAAATATTCTAAAAACATAAACACATAAAACTAGAGAGGCACAAATATTGTGGTTCACCCAGTTTGGGCTACGTCCACCCCGAACATCCAGTACTTCATTTCTATTATCAAGAAAAATTAAGAGACACAACCTATAGCAAATCTGCTGTAATATCCTTTATTCTCTCTCACAGTCTCCCTATCTATTTCTCGCTCTGCGAATACACATGCAATACACAACCGCAATACAATACCCTCATACAAAACAAGGGGTTTACTTCTAGTGAAAAAAACCCTAAATTAAACATAACTTCTATCGTCAGATCATCCACCTAATGAACGACCCAGATTGACTAGAAATTACAATAATTTTACAAGGAAATTTTACATAATTTTACAAGGCAACCGCCCCCATTGGACCCCTCAGGCAGCATTTAATTATGGGCGGCATTTCCACCCCATTTAGAATAGAGGTCCAACACTGTGATACAAAATAAAGAATTTAATGAGGCTCCACACCCAGTCGAATCTTTATTTTCCCTTGCATAAAGAGGAGTAGTTGGAAGTGATCAATTTTCCTTTTAGGAAAGACCCAATATTTGATACTAAGGGAGTTTATAATGCTCCCACCTCTCCCAAGTATGATTCTATGTTCAAATCAATCAAGGCTTTAGATTATGATGTTAGGGAGGAAAAACCCGTTGAATGCAATACTTCATCCTCCCTCTGTCCTATTGTTCATCATATTGAGTCTTCTTCAAGTGATTCCATCACCTCCTGTGATATGATCTCAATTGGTAGTGAGCCCTTTCCCCCTTCCAAGCATAGTCTCAAGGATAAGCCCCTCATTGATTATAATTTATCTCCTTGGGCATCCCCTCACGACCTTGATCAATCTATAATATCCCATTTTAAATGTGAACATCATGGGAAACATATGTGTGTTCCTCCATCTCACAAGAGGCCATAATCATAACCTCGTGGAGGCCATAAATAATGACATAAATGATAAGGATTGTCATCGATATAAAATGCTTGAGATTTCCATCCATCAAAATTTTATGATCCTAATCATTGGCATCTCTATATATTGGTTAGAAGAGACAATATCATGGACCAGATTACATCATTTTCTTACCTCTTCTCACATGATCATCCACGTTTGTGCATCTTATTTCTCTACTTCCCACCAGCCTTATCATCCATGTGATGATGTCCAACTCCACTTTGAAATTTTCTACATGAGTAGTCATGTAGAACGATATATTTATATTAATTTTATGACTTGTTGGTTGCACTGGCTTTATGATTATGCTTGTATTAGTTTTTTACCATATGCATGTTAGGGTAGTATGAATTTCATGCTGATTTTCACATTATAAATAATCTCATATGGTGTTTATCATGGTAAATTAGTTGCATTTATATTAGATTTTCATATTTTAATTACTTGTTTATTTTATGGCCTAACATTAAGCATGGGTGATCATAAGACACAATGAAAAGCATGTTGCCCCGTGGGTTTTAGTCATTCATATGTGTAGGTAACAGGTCTGTAGTGACCAATAGATTGTTCGAGTTCTCTTGACCTCTTGTTTAAGTAGGTTTGTCCATTCCTTCGAGAGACCACGACCCAATTGGAGGCAAATGTTACCCACCACTTCATGGGTGATATCCCTAGGAGTAATTTTTTCTCCGTGATGGTCTTTAGCTAGCATCCGACAATCCCTTGTAGCCATCAACTAGCTCATTGTGTTCCTCCTACCACACTTGCTCTATTGTTTCTATTCGATCGATAATTTCCTGAATGAGGTCTCGATAATGCTCCATGACACACACATGTTGCTGCCTACATTCGACACAACTTGCCACCCCCTAGCTCCTCCCTCTAGTATGATGAGATGGAAGACCACGATACGGACCTTAATAAGAGCGACCACCAATTGAAACTCCATAACTGTTGCCACCCATTTTCTCTGAGAGACCTTGATGTTTGCCTCCCATTCTAACACCTCTACAACCCATTGAAGGTATCGAACACACTCAGATCCCTCTGGAGCCACCATGACCTACACGATTGGGGGTGGGAGCCAGCTCCAACAAGGAGAGGCTTGCACCACCCTTGATACTGTCTAAATAGGGCTTCAAGTGAGATGATGCATGAGACATGAGAGGATCAGGGCACATATTGAACCACCTGAAACCACACAATAAGAGTGTCAAGGTAAACTTCACCTCCTCTATCAGAAAGACCACCTCCTATATCTCCAACATGGACTTCAGGGAACTTATCCTCACCACATCCATAGAAAAATCTCTGACACCCACCCTGAGAAGGTTACCCACCAACCAAACAACCACCTCGATAATAATGCACTCGCCCCACAACTACCACCAAGTATGAATTTCCCCGAAGAAATCACTAGTGGGGGTGATGAAGACTTTATTCCCGAAATTCCATGAGAAAAACACCAGGACCAAATTATGTGGCAAAATATTCCTTAGACCCCTACTGAACCAACACTGCTCCAAGATAACCAAACTACCCCGCCAAATCCTCTGGCCCACAGATTTAACTCGTAGACCAAGTGACAACCATTTACCTGCTTGGAATTCACGTACTAAATGCCTTGGAAAAATCAGTCACACCACCGTCCATTAACTCACCATTAATGCCACCACCTACAACAAGCCATGCGAACATATGTTTCACACAAGGTTATTTTAACTCCCCCATACTCGAGGTGTTGGGAGAGGACCGGGGGGCACATCCTCACATCTACTTCCACGGGTCCAACCTTATATCCCATGCATTCCTTTGAAAATTTTGCTCACCTCGTTAGCACTCTGTAATTTCAAGGATGAAGAAAAAACCTCGCAAGTAACATAAAAATTGCTTTGGAAGTTGGGATCTAGCCCTTCCAACTTCAGAGAGGGATCTCTCTGTAAAATTTAGCTTTGTTTTCTTGGAAACTTTAGGCTAGTTAATGGGCTAAAAGTTTGGTTTTTGAATTGTTTTGGTTGGAAAAAGAAGGGAAGGCCATTGTGAAATGAATTCAAAGAGGCTTGGGGTGATCAATTTGGAGAAGTATGAAGCTTGAGTGAAACAGGGCACACTACGTTGCACTAATTTAGATCATTTAGGGTTTTAAATGAATTATGGAAGTGGAATAAATATGTAATTTAGTAGAGATTGAAAAGAAATTAAGTATTCTTCAATCTAACCTCAAGTAGAAAACATTTGAATTGTAAAAGAAGCCAGAATAAGGTGCTCTAATTAAAATATCCTATTCATCACAATTTTTTTTTTACAATTAAGAATTTTTTATACACAAAGAAAGAAAAACAATGGATAAACACATTAAAAAGAGAAAATCATCACTGTTTCCTACAACACATGAATCCTAAAACAATCAGTCTTGTATTAATTGCAAATGGTCACTTGAACTCATTGAAAAAATTTACAATGAATGGTTGTCTACCTTATTACAGATCCCAACATCTATTACTTCAAATGATGAAGTACTTATCCAAATTCTAAACTAAAATATTTTGAAAAAATATCAAGATTCCTTACATATATCTCTAACTGTGTTACAAAAATATAAATGAAACATATGAAACTCAAAACTAATGAATCTAATTTCCACTATATTTGTGGATTTCTCGTGAAAAATAAGAACTATTCAAATTTTATAGCAACTTTTGTTGATGAGGTGGCCTCCAAGTCACTAAATCTCTTTGAGCTTTTTCCTCCCGAATTTTTGAAACATAGGGTCCAGTAAGACCTTTTTATATCTCAATTCGAGATAGATATGTAAAATTTTAAAGAGGTTATTGTATATGAATATACTATGAAGATAAACCTCTCTCGTTTTCCCAAAATGCTTCTCCAGTTATTCACAATAGTCTCTATAAAAATATCTCTAAAACAAGACTTTGCACAACCAGAAAAATAGGGTGTAACAATGTGGGTGTATCTCTCATTCTGTAATATTCGTGTAAAACACGAGATATGTTTTTGTAGTTTGGAATCTTAGGAACATAAAAATCCTCGAATTTCTCAAGATTCATCTCTGATTGGCCAAAATCTACTATCCAAAGTCATGACTAAACAGGAAATTTATAGAAAATGTGCCTTCAAATATTATTTAAAATTTCCCATACCATAATTTCTGTGTAAAAATGGAGAGTGATTTTTTTACATACTGATGTTAGCAACAAAAACCTCTTTCAAGTTTTTAAAATTCATTTCCAATTGCACAAAAATCATACTTGAAAATAGTGACTAAAAACAAGAAAATCTGGGAAAATATGCCTACAAAGATTCCTCCGAATCTCCAAAACCATAATAGAAGTTAGAAAAATGAGAGAGCTTTTTGTATATCAGGATGGTTTTTTTTTTTTTTTTTTTCTGAATTGGACTAATTCTATTAAGCAAAAATATGATACAAGATGGTGATACAATCAAGAGAGACAGAAAACCGGCAACCGGCAATGATAGGACTATCAACCTCGGTTCCGGAGAAGTGAAACAAGAAAAGTACTACAACCAAAGACTAGAAAGCTAAAATACTGATCTCTACCCAGAATGGGTAGAGGTCTCAACACAAAGATTTCTCCCTTTCCTTTTTTTAACTTTGACCCACCCATCCAGGGGCGAATGAGCAACAATAACTTGAAGACTGGGGTTCTCCGAAGGGGGCCCCTCCTTTTCTGAGTCAGAGGAGGAGGTCAAATGAGCACATTTCTAGGTGATGGCTATATCGGAGGAGTGTGCCTGTCCATCGTTGGAAGGAACCACAGCTTGAGGGGCTTGATCCAAATCTGCATCGCTGGCTTCATCTTCAGAGAAAGAGGATTCAGAATCCACGGCAGGAGGTGGAGAGCAAGGAGCCCATCGTTTGGATTTGTGCTTGGAGAGGTTCTCCTTTTTCTTTTTTGCCGGGAGAGAAGGGCAGGTGGACTGCAGATGCCCTGCTTGGTGGCAGTGGCGATAGCAGAAGGCAGTATTTTCGTAGTCCAATGTCTGGGTCCAGACTAAGTCGTTTATCTTGAGAATGATTTGGTCTAGAAGTCCCTTGCTTAACTCCACCTCCACACATATTATGGCATATGTGTAGAGACCTACTCTTTCCCTCCTATAATCTCCCGTAATGAAACTTCCCAAGGTGTTGCCTATAGCTTTGTAGACTGCAACATGCCATAAGTGGACAGGTAGGTTTGGAATTCTGATCCATACAAGTGTCCTGGTGATGACTGCGGTTGCCGGATCAAAACCTGGAAACCAAGGCGTTAAGAAGAGCCCTGCAGTTCCCATGAACCAAGGGACTTCTTCTAAAGCCTTTTCATAATGCTTACTGTCATAAAAAAGAACAATGAAATATCCTTTTGAACAGAAATTGACCTTACAATGATGTGTCCAGTTTGCGTGAATCCAATCATAAAGGTCCTGAGATCGCGGCCACAGTCCGTTGAATCTGCAAATGATGGCTCTTTCTGCATATTCTTGAAGTTGATTTACAGGATCTGCATGGGAAATTTCGACAGAGGGAACTTCCTCTGTTTTGTTAACCAAAAAAGGCTTGGATTTAAGGGCTTTCGAGGGTTTGGGGATCTCGGAATGTACTGCATCTTTGTAAGAGAAGGGAGGAGCAGAGGACGACTGTCCCGCTGCACCCGCTCTCAAACGTAGGGTTAACACCAAAGAGATGTTCCTGTTAATGCTGTAAGTAGAGATAGGTAGAAGGTTTTCAAGTTGTTTACCTTGAAAGAGAAGTCTTTGAAGGCCTGAAGGGATCCCAATCCGCCATTCTAGATCTCGCTTGAGATCCAGCACCAAATCTGAAGAACTGACCCATTGCAGGATAGTATTACCTTTTGGTTGAGAAATCTGGATCTGAAAGGAGTCAAGGAGGGGCCTGGACACAGAGCCTGGGTCTCGCGTGCTTCCTAGAGAAAATCTTTCATGGCGGTGATAGGGAGGGGATATCTCCTGCAAAAATGGCCGATCACTTAAAAACAAAGACAGATCCAAGTCCAGAGTCGCCTGTCTTTGAGTATTGACTAAAATTGGACGAGGAATACAATCGTTGGCGTTGTGTACTGCCACCCTTAATGCTTTTGCAAGCATGTCTGGCGAGTTTGAGAAGCGGATCCACTGCGAGCTTGCAGCAGAGGTGAGTTCTGATGGGTTTTCAGAATAGATCTTGTTTTCTTTGTGAGCAACCATAAAGACGGCGACATTGAAGCTGTCAGTTGCCTTTTCAGGGAATGTGGCTGCCCAGCCGGCGGCACCATCTAATCCAAGGAAAACCTTGTATAGAGGCTTGCCAACCTGCCGGTTCAACTCTGCATCCCGGTCAATGTGTATTGTCAGAATAGGTGCCTCTGCAGGCCGATCTGGCAGATCTGAGAGATAGTTCCGCTGCTGGCCAGCTACAGGGGTGAAATCTGTGCGATCTCCAGAGAGGGCTTTAATGGCATTGTGAGCAGCTGTGTAAGCGGCAACTTCAAAGCTTTCTGGCTCGAATCCAGAGCATGCAGCCGCCCAGACAGTGGCAACATCAACTGCGTGGTGAGCCTTGTGCAGAGGCTTACAAGCCTGCGGGTTCAATTCTGGAATCTGGCAAATGAGCGGAAGGCAGCCATCTCTTGGAGCGGCTGAGCCGGCACGAACCAGAAAAGCCGAGCCACCAACCCTAGACTTTCCTTTCGCTATCGTGGTCTCAAAAGCCATGTTTTCCCCTTTCAACATACTCTCCAACTATGTATATCAGGATGTTATACAAATAAAACTCTTTAAATTTTTCAAAATTCATTCTCCGTTTTTTGTAAACTATGTTTAAAATTACTGTGTTGTATAGGGAAAAAACATAGTTTTAATTGCCCATGAAACGAACATAGAACGTGGAGGTGGGAGGTGACATGGAGGTGGTGGATGATGTGGAGGTACATCGTTGGTAGAAATAATTTATGTTCAAGTTTGGAGGGAAAGCATGGTAAGGGAGTTAATTGGAAATGGTAATGATCAATCTCGCATGATATGACAGTCACTTAATGGGTGAATTGGCAGTTTTTTATATAGCGAAGAAAAATATTTTCGGAGGGGGTCAAAAGTGGTAATTTGCTTAAGCAGGCGAGGGTGCGAAATGTGGGAAGGATCCACGTTAGCGTGGGCTCGAAATTTAAAACTTTGTTTTTCGGTCCCCCTCCCCCCCGATGGTAAAGATCAGTTGGAGAGAGGATAGGGGCTAAAAGTGATAAGGGTCATCGGATGAGGGAGAGAAAGACAAGATGATGGAAGAGATGAAGGTATGTTAACGTGAAGCGATGGGATGATTTTTCAAGTAGCAGAAGGGTTAATAAGGGTAAAACTTTGGATAATGGGATAATGCAACAAACTTTCTTTTTCATAAGCCCGAACCTTTTAGAATTAGGATAAAAGATTTTAACATTTTTCCTTCTTATGTGAATGAAATATAACGATGTAAAATTACGAATATGAAATACTCCATCACCATAAGATCCTATAAAATATAGGACCCTAACAGTGGCTCTAGCTAGCGATGGCACTCTCCTTGTGAGGTGAAAAGAACACCATAGACTAGTAGTCTCATCCAATGGGTTGATCCCAAGCTTGCAACATGCTCTTCCCTAAAATATCTGTGACTGGAAATCTCAAACTAAATTCGAAACATTTCTACAAACTGAAATCTGAAAATAAATCTAAAACTAAAACTCAAAAGAATGCTTGGAAAAATTCTCAAAGTACTGGGCTTATTTGCACATTGTTACCTACCCTATACTACTAAAAATCATGTTCAATCATGTAATACAAAAAATTCTAATGAAGGCAGTGTTTGTGTTTCAAAATGTCACTCATTACCATACATTTTTCACCTATGCTTCCATTTTATCACCATTTATTCACCACCATGTCACTTCATTTTCCCTATTATTCACCATTAATGGGTCTAATTTATATTTTCCAAATATTATTTATTTTAAAGCATTTTTGAGAGAAATTCTTGATTAAATATTAGAAAATAATATATTTTACATTATATATGGAAAGTGGGTTGTTTTTGTGACATGTGTAGGTGCCAAGGAAGCTTCCAATACACCTTTATGCGGCCTTGAAGGATCAAATTCGAATTTGAGAAGATAAACCTCATGGAGAAGATTATGATCTCATGGAGAAGATCAAGGACAAAAGGGGTTATGTGTATAGATGGTTCAGAGATGTATGGAACTAAAAGAGAGATTAGTGGATGATCATTATGAGTTTGTTACTCATCCCATTGTATAAATAGGAGTACAATCTCCTCCATTTGTAATGTTGAAGTTTTTGTAATATTTTAATCTTGAAGTTTTGTAATCTTAGAATTTTGGAGTATGTAATCTTAGAATCATAGAGTTGGTTTGTAATGGAGATTTTCAAATAAAGGATTCATACTTCGATTTTTTCTCTACATTGAGTCTCCATTAAAGTGGTGTGCTTGTGGAGTTATGGAGGGCCCCCATGGCCTCACTTGCATGCTTATTTGCTTACTTTAGGTATAATTTAATTTATGTTTTTGTTTCATTTTAGCTTTCAAGTTTTTGTTAAATAATCTGATATTGGAAGGATCTTATTTGAAAGTGTTTTTGTAAGATAACCATAAGATCTCATACAATTATTAGATTTAGCTTTGTTTCATTTCAGTTTTTAAGCTTTGTTAAATGATCTAATATTGGAAGGATCTTATTCGAAAGAGTTTTTGTAAGAGAACCATAAGATCTCATACAATTATTAGATTTAGGTTTATTTCATTTCAGTTTTTAAGCTTTGTTAAATGTTCTAATATTGGAAGAGTCTTATTTGAAAGTCTTCTTGTAAGAGAACTATAAGACCTCATACAATTATTAGATCTAGGTTTATTTTATTTCAGCTTTTAAGTTCTTATTAGATGTTCTAATGTTGGAAGAGATCTTGTAGAATATGTTCTTGTAAGAGAACTATAGATCTCGAACAATTGTTAGATCTAGGTTTGATTAGTTATTGAAAGAGATCTTAATGAATATGTTCTTGTAAGGGGACTGTAAGATCTTGGACAAATTAGGAATCTTTCTAGATCTATATATTTTAGATAAGCACTTCTAATTTTACCTTCCCGGGTTGACATTAAATTAAACTCTAATTGACATCATCAATTAGAACCAAACATTTTGGCGCCGTTGCCAGGGAAGTGCAACTAGAAGGATTTAGTATTTATTTTATGCATTTGTTTTTATGAACTAATTTGTGGAACTTGGTGACATCAGGTTCGTAAAGGAGTTCAAAGTTTGGAGCATTTTTATTTTCGCAGATAGTTAATTTAAATTTAGTTTTTATTTTAAACCCCCCATTTCTCACTAATCCATCTACGGATGATGAATTTGACAATGTTGAACAGGTACTTCTTGGAGAGCAAGGACAATAACCTTGAGCCAACTCTAAGACAAGATTCTCACATACTTGCAAAACATAATGTAAAATTTTTAAATCTTGATGTGAGCATGTTCGAATTTTTAATCCGTAGATGGCTTCACTGGAAGCATTCTTTTACTTAGAAAATAAAACATCTTTCAAGTTAATATAGAATAGATTAGAAAAATAAAAATGAGATCTCATTAGAAGTCATTAGAAGTCATTAGAAGTCGTTATCATTAGAAGTTTTTAGTTTTGTTTTCAAAAAAATAAATCATCATGAATAAATTCAGTGGCACATCTTTGCATCTCAATGTATTGTTTCTATATCACGAGTGAGCCAGGAGCCTGATTATCATAAAGCCTTATCTTACGAGAGTCTAAACGCCCCCGTGACATTGCAGAAAGAGTGTAGATAATGCAAGTTTTTGTCGCAAATCTTAATAGTGTTTTATCCATCCACGCTAACCTGCATAAATAAAAATAAATCAAGGGATTAGTATGCTCTCTTCTTGCGCTTTGTGCAATTAGGAAGATCAGAAAATCTATTTATTTATTTAAAAAAAAAATACTGTTGCTGGAAAACTAATCTGCAATGGGATAATAAAGAATTTTGTGAATGAAAAAAAAAAGATCATCTTAAAAATTTAGATTTAAAAAAAAATAATACTTCAAAAAAAAAAAATCCCATATAATAATAATATATATCTTATATATATATTATTATTTAAAAAAAAAAAAAATCTTTTTGAAAAAAATAGCCATTTTTTTAAGATAGGTTAGATTTCAACTCATTTAAAAAAAAAAAAAAAAAACACCAAACTCATATTAAAATAACAAACTGCTTCATATCAAAAAAGGCTGAGAGCATAAAAACGAACTATAACACCATTTTCATGACTGTTGATTGGTTATAAACTCATTTGTCCCTCAAATGGATATGATGACATTTGGTGGACATGTTTCTCCTTCTCATGGGTTTGTGTTTTTGTTTGCTGCTACCTATAAGTCTGCTATTCATGTGTGCGAAATGATTCCATCAATTTCGTTGATCCTACAACAGTACACAAATAAAAGAATAAGTCAAGCATACAATTTCTGTGAAGCATACACATAATAATATCACGCAGGCTTGAAGTTCGATGCCAGCATTCATAACCATAACTGTATGCATAATTCGATAGAGGTGGAGGGAGTATTGACTACTGTATTTCACTCCACACTTCCATTGTGCAAAGAACAAACATGGCAGGACTTCCTTCTAAAAAAAAAAACAACACATCCAACACTCAAACACGCTAAACGTTCAAACACGCTAATGGGGTTGCAGTATGTGTTAATCTCATTTCTGCTATGCAATTGAATTTCACCAAGATTCTGCTACGTAATTGACTTTGCTAGCAGTCGCTTTAACCATGCACACACAAATCAGTTAAAACTTTGCGATTTTGGCAGTACGGATCCGTATCATATTTCACATTTTGTCAATTTACTGAGACAATCTTTCTATTTTTGGTGGCTACGATTCAAACCTGGTCCTTCCTCTGTAGTGGAACGATGAAGAATGGAGAAGATAAATATGCCTTGTTATATAACTTGTGTAATACCCTCACTCGCTCGCTCGCTCTGTTAACTGACGGTAGATGGGGCCGAAGCTTCAGGATCTTGCATACAATTCCTCCGCCCCCCATTCCATGTTTCCAGTGTCAATTCAGCATTTCCTCAAGCTATAGCCACCTGATTTGCAGAAAAAAGGCAACAGTTTTGCTCTGCCCAAGGCAATACCTAATTTGAATTTTGTAGCAAACAGTATGAAGGGGAAGCAGAGCATGATCACTGTTGAGGATAGACGTAGAGGCGCTATGATTTAGCAGCCCAGCAGCTCCAGCTCCAGCACGTCGAAGCCGAGGGTGAATTTTCCTCTTCATATGGCCTCCAGTGAAGAACAAGCGTTTCCCTTGAAGGGAAGCCCTGGTCCCATGAAGACACTCTTCTCGAGCCTCATTTCTGACCACGTTGACCCTGACCCTGACCCCGATTATGAGTGCAGGTCCTTCTCGCATCTCTTAGCCAGCACCATGACTTCTCCAAATGCTCAGTCCACTGTTGCCTCTAACATAATGATGATGATGATGTACTCTATTAGCGCTCGAATCTACCTTAGGCTGAAATAAGGTAAAACTCAAGGCAACATCAAACCAAGCTTAGCCTCATAGCTAGCCCTACGAGGACACGAGAGGGCTCTCTCTGGGTCAACTCAGTAAAAGATGTCCAATAGGGCCTCAGATGACTGAAAATAGATACTGATTTTAGGCTAGTAAATAGATAGGAAGGTTTGATTTAAATTTTTTGGGTTTTCTGGGCTATATGGGACCATGGAACAGCATGAGCAGAGATTTAATCAAAGGCACAGATTATTCCATAAGGCGAGATAGGAGTGAAGTTTAACAATTTAATTGAAATTAAATGGAATGTAAGACTATTTAAGAAAGCAGAAAAGGGCATTAAACAATGAATCCTTTCCAACAGAAGAAAATACAGAAATCCTGAACGCTTCCCAAGGTAGAGCAACAAATTTGATTCTACCTCTCCTACTGCAAAAGCATTCAGCTTGAAACGATTATGAATGAACTATAAAACATAACGAGATTACATATGAGACAAAAAGAAAAAACATTCACTAAACTCACACCACAGGGATCTTATGAAACAGAGCTGCAACTTTTCATTAAAATCTCTGTCAACACTGTACAATGAAGCTCTCTGTTATTCCTCCACACACCTCTCCCAGAACTCTCTCTTACAAATGATTTTTTAATACAATAAATAAACTCAACTCTGAAAAAACCAATCGACCAAAATAAGGGATGGTTTAATTATCATTAACAAACAAAGCTGAAAAGCCAATCATTTGTTCTGAAAGGAAACACCGTATAATATGAAATATGTTTGAAAACCAATGAATAGGAAAAATCTGGAGCGTAGAACATTTGAATTATTAAATGAAGTCATAAATAGGAAATCTGTTCCTATTTTTCTGCTATGGTTGACATCTTTGTTTAATTTTAGATTTTACTGTCCGCCGACGTGTGCCTATTGAGGGTATATGAGACATAGATGGACCCCCAGAGGAAACTTTCCCATGTATAGAAACATTTGCATTTTCTGGATCATCAGCTGCATCACTTGCAATTTTGGGCAGGCAATAGACCTAACTTGTGTTCTATGATTATTCTCATGTCCCAAAGAAGTTGATTTATGATGTTCAGATAACTTGGTGAATATCGAAAATAGAATATATGTCTTTGAATTCCCTTGGAGATAGAAGGAAGCACAATGTTCTTGATTTCTACATTCTCTGGGTCCTTAAATAGCTTTTGCAGCTTCATTTCTCTGAGAATTTGAGTGGCATCAAATACATGTTCATATATATTTTTAATCCTTTTAGTCACCATTCTTTGACTTATGTGAGTGACAATTGCAGAGCAAACCACTCTGTAGCTTTATTTACCAATGACCTCCTGTATTGATATCGGTTGGCTTCCCCATAATCTGATAAGAAGTTTGTTTCTATAATATGCTTTTCTTTAGAAGTTGTGCGAAAAGATGAATTATGGGTGCTTGGATTCCACTGTATTCAATGCCTCATAAAAGGAAGCCATTGATGTGGCATTTATTCCCTCAGATCAACAAGCCTTGGCATTCGCACGACCTTCAGGAAAACATTTCAGCAGTAGGATGCATCCAAAAAGAAACGGAGATCTGCGACACATTAGAGCCACTTGTGGTGCAGTAATTTGGTCATTCTCCAAAATTCAAACATCTCCAGAAATCTCCATAACACTAGCAGCATGCGAATGTCTACACGCTAGACCAGCTTTAAACAATGTTTTATTATCCAGAAAAGAGAATATCGCTTGAATCAAATCATTAGATTGCCTTTGTCTTATGCTTATCTGTATTTGCAACTATGCCTACGCAACACTCTACTGTTGCACCACAGATCCCTGTCATAGTTTCTGAAATAGTATCTTCCACATACTCGGGAAGAACGACCCCATTGGTAGAGAGGGCGTTTCGTAAAAGACTAGTTCCATGAGGGAGATTTAGAGTCAAATTTACTAAATTATCGCCATATGCCAAATTCTTCTTCTTCTTCCAACCATCTGATACAAGCTGAAGAAAATGACATCCTTAAGCTCTGCATCAGACTCGTATCTTACTTCCTCATATTTGGCATCCAGAATTTTTGCAAAGACATACTTTCTACTGATATGTGGTGTTAGCGCTGACAGGCTCAACGCGCCGCGCGCAAACCCAGTGCGCTGCGCTGGTTTGGTGCGCCGCGCTCACACAAAAATACACTGCAAACTTTCACCCAGTGCTCTGCGCGCATTCTATGCGCCGCGTTGTTCTCCAATGCGCCGTGCGTAGCCTTCAACACCCATTCATGGCTTAAAAACCACAGTTTGCCCTTTGTTCATTTTAAGTTGGTTTCCAAACGATCTTTGGATGCAAATGAATGTTAAAAATCAAATGAAACTTCTTATAGTGGTGGATTCAATGTTCGTTTCTCACAAACCCATTTTGCAATAATTTGAACTTTGGCACTTCCACATTGAATCTTCGTTTTGCTGGCTTTGGCTTTCTGGACCGATGATGAATTCTCTTTGTCTGCTCTTTTGCAGGGATGGTGACATGAAGTTTTGGCAAGGGATCATGGTGGCATTTGAAGCATTTCATGCCCAAAAAACTTTGAAAAATTACACATTTAAAAACAAATTTGACAACTTCTTCTTCAAAACAGAGTTTTGAAGAAGAAGCATCCTCGAGAAATTTTGACGATGAAAATCCTGAAATGAAAAATTATTGAACCTCCCTCTAGCCTGCAAGCATTATTTCACACTTCTGAAGACAAAACCCTAGACTCAAGAACTAAAATGACTCTTTTTGACCAAAATGGCATTTAATGACTGCAAATGACGAGAAATGAACCTTGGTGAATTTGAATCTGACAGAAGACTGACAAGACTGAGTCTAACATACTCCATGCAGATCTGATCCTCCTTGTAGCACGTCGGTTCACTGAATATGCCTTAACGAAAAACCCTCCATATATCCTGCTATTTCACATTTTGCGTCTTGTTTTAAGTTTGTTTTGATTTGATTAGATTAGTTTTAAGTTCGTTTTATTTGTATTAATATATATTAATGGTATTAATTGGATTAATATATTAATATATATTAATATGTTGTCATTGTATTAATTGTAATTTGTTGTACATATTTAATATTTGTTATATTATTATAATTATATTAATTTATTGTAATTTGTTATATTTTTATTATGTAAATCGTTGTATATGATGTTAACTAATGTTTTTTATATTTGTATTAATATATGTTATGATTGTATTAATATATTAATATATTAATTATATTAATATATTAATATGTTGTTATAATTATATTAATATAGTTGTTAATTGTAATTTGTTGTGATGATTGTTATGTTTGATATATTTTTTTATATTACATATGATTGTTATTGCTATATTATGTTTGTTATCATGTTTAAAAAAATATACAAATAAAAAAAAAAGAAAAAAAAAGAAAAAAAAAATTGTTATGTGTTTTGTGATTGTTTTGAAGGATTTAAAGAGTGAACATTGGCATATGAAGGATTTTGGCATTTTATAAAAAATAATTCTGGTGGTATGAAAATTGACAGAATCATGAGAATTACAGGAACTGATTGAAAGTGCAAGAATTGGTACAAGTGCAAAAAATTAAAAAAAAAAAAAATTAAAAAAAATTCCACAAAATTCATGATGGAACACTTGGAAACAAATTTCGAGGATCGATTTATCAAACATTTGGAGGATTCTATAGATGATGATTATCCTATTTAGATAGCTTCAAGTTGGCATTAAACTCATAACATCTTTCTGTTGAATGCTTTTATGTGACATACTAATATGCAGAACACGACAGATCTTTCTAATGCCAATCTTTTTGCCGAGCATATTTCATCTGACACAAACAGGGAGTATTATTTTTCATGGTTATTTTTACGAATGGATTGATTTTAATATCATGATTAAGTTAATTTCAACACTTTGATTTTCCTTAATTTGTTTTATTTGGTATGAAATTTTTGCGTAAGAATCATGAAGGAAATGCACATTCCAAGTTTTTTTTATAGGTTACAGGATAAACAAGTGATCATTAAGGAGATTAAATTGTGACAACAATTGGTCTTCCAAAGACTAAATTCATGAAAAATTCTAAAGAAAAATCCATGTCCACAACCACTACCTTGCACCTCCCTTTTTGCAAAAGATTTTGAATTCCACCAATTGTCAATCCATAAAGCATACCATTTCCATGTCCATTTTTCATAGCAAGAGTTCTTAATCATTCACCATGCATTTCCATTCATCCATTCCTAACTCACAAAATAAAACCAAGAAGCTCACTTAGAAGCTTATTGTCATTCTAATTTTCCTTGTCATTTCCTTTCCCTTTCATTTCCACCAATAAAACACTGCTTCTATGTATATCATTGAGTCAAAGTCCTAGAGTCTAATTATCTTTGTAAAAACACCTAGAGGCTTGCATGCCCTAATGGCAAGTACTCTTGCCAATGAACAATGGGAGTACATTAATATCCCTTGTTCGTTGGATATTGTAGGTGACTCGACCACAACAAACATATTCATACCTACAAAGATGTGTTAGGAATCTTGACTCCCATTGGAATCAATGGTGGGAGCTCTCGTGTTGACTAGTGGCATTCATTAATGGCCACTAAGCCAACAACTTCTTGCTATGTTTGACACCAGCACATTTAATCACATAGTAAGATATGTGCCATCGAGCGTTGATGACTTAAAGACCTATATTTTGTAGCAGATGAAGCAGACTTTCTTTCATTGTTTTTCAGTTTGTCATGACTTGAGGACAAGTCAACAAATAAGGCTGGGGGGAGGAAAATGTAACTTATATATTTTGTATACCTTCCAAGCCTTATACATTTTCAGCCATATTCAGCAGACTCATCAGATTCATCAGACTATCCAGCAGCAGATACGACAATACAGATCCATCTTTCATCCACAACTTGCAGAACAAGCTTCAGATCAAAATTGTAGCAACTAAACATGCATGATTCATCCACTTCTATAGGTAAGTAAGGTATGATGTTTTCTAACCTTTAATCTTGAAATTCTTTTTATATTCTAAAATAATGATGTTTGGAAAATATTCCACTATTTCACTATTCCCTTTATCGTTAAAAAATTGCCAAAAACCATCAGTTGGGGAGGGGGGAATTTCACACTACACACTTCATTTTTTTTTCCTTCATTCATATTACATCTTAACCCACATAGTTTTCCCACAATAAAACTACTACAAAATGATGAGCATATTAAATGAATTCTTAAAAATGATGAGCATATTAAATGACTTCTTGAAATGATCGATCTCAACAAAGTAAATAATGATTGTAACACAAGAACCAATCATTAAAAGATGCAAATGCTTTGCAAAAATAAAAGTTATCCAAAGATGTGCAAAGTTAAAAGGAAGTCCATGATTGAAAGATGCTTGTTACAGATGTGCAAAGTTAAAAAGGAAGTCCGTGATTGAAAGATGTTTGTTACACAAGAACCAAACATCTTGTAAAAGGAAACTCATCCAAGAATCAAATTAAACAAGTCATTGTAGTAGCTTGCATGAGGACATGCAAGAGCTTCAATTGGGGAGTATGTTTGGGTTTCAAAATGTCACTCATTACCATACATTTTTCACCTATGCTTCCATTTTATCACCCATTATTCACCACCATGTCACTTCATTTTCCCTATTATTCACCATTAATGGGTCTAATTTATATTTTCCACATATCATTTATTTTTAAGCATTTTTGAGAGAAATTCTTGATTAAATATTAGAAAATAATATATTTTACATTATATATGACAAGTGGGTTGTTTTTGTGACATGTGTAGGTGCCAAGGAAGCTTCCAAGACACCTTTATGTGGCCTTGAAGGATCAAATTCGAATTTGAGAAGATAAACCTCATGGAGAAGATTATGATCTCATGGAGAAGATCAAGGACACAAGGGGTTATGTGTATAAATGGCTGAGAGATGTATGGAACTAAAAGAGAGATTAGTGGATGATCATTATGAGTTTGTTACTCATCCCATTGTATAAATAGGAGTACAATCTCCTCCATTTGTAATGTTGAATTTTTTGTAATATTGTAATCTTGAAGTTTTGTAATCATAGAATTTTGGAGTATGTAATATTAGAAGCTTAGAGTTGGTTTGTAATGGGGATTTTCAAATAAAGGATTCATACTTCGATTTTGCCTCTACATCTGAGTCTCCATTAAAGTGGTGTGCTTGTGGAGTTATGGAGGGCCCCCATGGCCTCACTTGCATGCTTATTTGCTTACTTTAGGTATAATTTAATTTATGTTTTTGTTTCATTTTAGCTTTCAAGTTTTTGTTAAATAATCTAATATTGGAAGGATCTTATTTGAAAGTGTTTTTGTAAGAGAACCATAAGATCTCATACAATTATTAGATTTAGCTTTGTTTCATTTCAGTTTTTAAGCTTTGTTAAATGATCTAATATTGGAAGGATCTTATTTGAAAGTTTTTTTGTAAGATAACCATAAGATCTCATAAAATTATTAGATTTAGGTTTATTTCATTTGATTTTTTAAGCTTTGTTAAATGTTCTAATATTGGAAGAGTCTTATTTGAAAGTGTTCTTGTAAGAGAACTGTAAGACCTCATACAATTATTAGATCTAGGTTTATTTTATTTCAGCTTCTAAGTTCTTATTAGATGTTCTAATGTTGGAAGAGATCTTGTAGAATATGTTCTTGTAAGAGAACTATAGATCTCAAACAATTGTTAGATCTAGGTTTGATTAGTTATTGAAAGAGATCTTACTGAATATGTTCTTGTAAGGGGACTTTAAGATCTTGGACAAATTAGGAATCTTTCTAGATCTATATATTTTAGATAAGCACTTTTAAGTTTACCTTCCGGGGTTGACATTAAATTAAACTCTAATTGACATCATCAATTAGAACCAAACAGCCAGTTAAGTAGTTGTTGAAACAAGTAGAATACTTGACTTCTTGTTAGCATAATTAAAAGGACAACTTGATTATTTGTCCACAAAATCAAAATTGTAACATGTAATGGAAACTTCTGATGAATTTGGTCCTTAAAATGAAAACGTGGTTGAACACTTAAGCTGAAAAGAACTCAATTTAGTCTGATATAGGATCAATAAAAGCATTATTTACTATGTTAGCTTTCAGGCCTTCAATGACTAGTTGATCATAAATGATTTCATCAGTTGTATCCTGAAGGTTAAACCCTGATTCTAACACTATAATTTTAGTCTTGTACTTGAAAACATAATTCTCATCAATCTGGATATCAAAAGGAAATACAATCTCCTCTTGCTTTGAAGAAGGAATATTTTCCAAGAATTTTTTAGTACCTTGGAAATTATATGACTGAATATCAAAATCCAAAAGTTAAATACCCTTCTCAAATATTTCAACAACTAACTCAACATAACAAATTTTACTTTCAAGAGAAAATTTGCTCGATTTCAAACAATGGAACATGCCATTAAAAAATATTAATCAATTTGAAACTCTGCTAACTCATCCATGAATTCTTTTAAAAATTCACAATATAGAGCATTTGCCACATACCCTGTCATCTCATTTAGCAAGAAATATAATAAACATGTAGTGGAGTCGTCGTGAATGCTCTAAAACTTTGATTCACTGTAAGTGGAGTCACCCTGAAAAATTTGAAGCTCTGGATAATTTGAAGATGGAGTCGCTAAGTGATTCAAACTTCTTGTGTCTGATCATTGTCCACCATCAGTAATTAGATCTGGAAATGATACACTTTTCTGAGCAAGATAAAATATTTTCCTTCCCCAGTATGGTCCCCACTATCTTAGCACTTTGTAATTTCAGTTTTGAACAAAAAAACTCGGAGGTAACATCAAAACTGCTTTGGAAGCTTGGATCTAGCCTTGCCAGCTTCAGAGAGGGGACTCTCTCTAAAATTTAGCTTAGTTTTCTTGGAAATTTTAGGCTAGTCAATAGGCTCAGAAATTGGTTTTTGAATTTTTTACCTTGGAACATCAAGGGAAGCCCATTGGGAAAGGGAGTAAAAGAGGCTTGGGGTGACCAATTTGTAGAAGTATCAAGATTGAGTGAAATAGGGCAAGCTAAGTTGCACTACTTTGGATATTTTAGGGCTTTAAATGAATTATGGAAGTGGAAGAAATATGGAATACAGTAGATATTGAAAAATAATTAAGTATTCTTCAATCTGACCTCAAGTAGAAAAAATTTGAATTGTAAAATAAGTTAGAATAAGGTGTTCTAATTAAAAATTAAGAATTTAAGATAAACAGAGAAATAAAAACAATGGATAAACACATTAACATGAGAAAAACATCATCATTTCGTACACCACATGAATCCTAAAACAAATGGTCTTTTATTACTTGGAAATGGTCACTTGAACTCATCAAACAAATTTACAATGAATGGTAGTCTCTCTTATTACAAATCCCAACATCTATTACTCCAAATGATGAAGTATTTATGCAAATTCTAAACTAAAATGTCTTGAAAAATTATCAAGATTTCTTACAAATATCTCTAATTATGTTACACAAATAGAAATGAAACATAGGAAATTCAAAACTAATGAATCTAACTGGCACTATCTTTGTTGATTGCTAGTGATAAAGAAGAGAAATTCGAATTTGATAGCAAATCTTATTGATGAGGTGGCCTCCAAGTCACTAATTGTCTTTTTCCTCCTGAATTTCTGAAAAATAGGGTCCAGTAATACCGTTGTATATCTCAATATGAGATAAATATGTAAAAAATGAAAGAGGTTATTATATGAAGATGTTTCTGAGATAAAGAAAATTGACAAAGCTACTTGAGGCATATAAGTAGCACTAATTAAGGCATTCTTCTGAGACATTCATTTCATGTTATGTGGGTCGCTAGATTAAGTTCTTAATTAGTTGGGATTTAAAATAAAGTGATTATGTATTTAAAATGCAGTGATTATGTAATACCCTTCTTATATTTATTTAATTTTTTGTTATTTATTATGTTCTTAAATATTAGATTGAAGGTTTTTTGTTATATGTTTTGTTTTATGGAAATATCACATTTGTCCTATTTATTTTTGAATGTGAAGTGTGTATTTTGGAATATGAATTATTATTTGATTATGTATGTATGAATTTATATTATAGATGTGAAGTTTAAAATTTGTTTGAAAATAGGGATAAACATAGATAGCTGAGAAACAACCAACTCATATAACATCTACGGAAAATACTATTATTTTTTGAGGTTATTGTGGAGCTAAAGCAAAACATCTAGTTCATCCAACATCTTTTTTTGTTTTACTTTATTAGCAAGTTTTTTTGGGCCACCTATTCAAATGTAATGTTTAACATTTAACATTTTTAATCTAAATGTCAGACTTATTTAAAAACCATTCTAATTATTATTATGTATAAACACAATATAAATTTAAGATACAAAGAGGGTTACCAACACTCAAAAACAGAGGTACGGTAAATAAATAAAACCTCTTTTTATACTTACTCTAGAGGTATGGTAAATAAATAAAAATATATCAAATAACATTAGAAATCAACATCTAATTATATACCATGTTTATGGGCCCAAGTCTACAACCTAGTATGGGGGTATATCTCACATAAAAACTTGAATATGTAAACATAAACATAATTTTTACGTTAACAATTTTAATCTAATGTAAGCCTTATTTAAAAATAAATTATTTTATGTAAACACAATATAAATTTAAAATATAATGAGGGTTATCAGCACTGAAAAAGAAATTAAATAAACTAGAGGTATGGTAAATAAATAAAATTTATGGGGTAGATCTCAACTAAAAATGGAAACGTAAACTTAACATTCAACATGTATGGGTTAGATCTCAGATGTTGGTATTAGTATCCTTTAGAAGATCTATTAATTAATTTATTTTTAATTGATTATAATACCTAATTGATTAACGTACATACTCTTGCTATTAAGATATCAATAGGTGTCTTAGTAGCATTTCATTTCTTCACTTATGGAATTTTATTTTATCTATGCATTGATATTGGGCTATTAATTGTTCATCTATTATTAGTAGGTACGATCAAAATTTATATTTTTCATATTGAAATATTTGAATATATATTTACTTCAATTAGATTGACATATTTTTTCACTACAACATAGTACACTAAAATTTGATGGCCTTGTTTTGGATGTTCGACAAAATTATGTCATCTATCAGTGTAACTCGGTCAAATAATAAAGGAGAGAAATGGACATCAATATTTGATGGCAGTGTCTAGTTGGATAATAAATGGACATGACATGAATACTTTATTGAGTATCTCATTGAATCTAGTTAGAAAATCCACAAATTTGATGATAAGAATCCAATGACAAGGCATCATATAGTAGATCGGATATATTCCAACCTCTAGTTAAATAAATGGAAAATAGGAGATGAATATTATGTCAAGCATACATTGCCACATTTATTAAATATCGAAGAGAGTCCCTCTAGAAATTCCACAAATTCGATGATAATAATTTTATGATGGGGAATTGGATAGTCGACACGAAATATGATGTCGAACCAAAGGCCAAGCTGCACATTTGACTAGGGGACTCCAACATTGTGACATCAGAAATCTGATGGAATAATTAGATGTTGTCATTGTACATATGACGAACCATTACATGGTAGTTTAATTGAATAGGTGATGGCATACAATTGTGAATCTTATGACCACTCTGTGTATTTGACTAGTATGTTGTTGGAAATCCGACGAGTAATTAAGTATTGAAAATAATTATATTCGTTGAATGAGGATCTCAATTTTTTTTAATTATTTTATCTTATGGTAGGTTATCTATAGTGCAACCCAACTAACCAAATGTTTATTTGGTATATTTAAAAAAAATACTTACTACCTAAACCATTTTCTTATAACAATAATAATATAATGGAATGGACTTTCTTTGACTTCCTTAACTTTTTGTGGATTTAACTTTTCCAGTAAATTCTATAAGCTATGGTTGAACCAAGTTTAATACATAATAATTAGAATAGTTAGGAAAAATGAAATGGCATAGAGAATTGTAATGACCAATACAATATTCTTACAGAGAATATTTAGGAAAAATGTAATGGCATAAGAATTATAATGAAAGAAATATAATATTATTGTCAATTTGTAGAATCATTCAACAAAATCTCAAATAGATCACTTAAGCCAATATTATTGCTCATATATTTGGTTTTGTTTCTTTTTGAGTTTTGCTCTTTTCTCACAAATTTTAGTGAATATAACCATCAATTTGACCTTGTTTCTATGTTTAAAAAAATTATGGAGCAGAGATATCCCATAGTTCCATCTTCTCTTTGGAATCAATGAAAATGTTATAGAGTAACTCTACATTTGAGTTGTTATAGTCATAACAATCTTGGAATTGAATTTATTTTTCCCTTAAGAGTTACCAAGTACATGTTCTGGGGTTACCGATATGACATCCATGGGCCTCTTAATCTAATGGTTGGCGATTTACGTCAGAGAATGGATAAATTTTGTATTTGTGTGATCCCCTAGGAAAAATGTCTTTAATCATATATAAATCACTCGATCCTACAGTAGACAAGGCGCATTACCCCAAAGCTCACCCTCATTTCAACGAGATTTTAACCCCTAACGTGATCTAATAGCCCACACTCATTCCATCCAATTCTCAATATGTCACATCGAGTGAGAATATGAGGCTTTTATGACACCATTCCACTAAGTGATATGATTGAATGAACGCGAGCAATGTAGATCAATGGTTTCCATGATATATAAATTGAAATGTCAAGGTGTGTGTAACTTACCGAACCTGACTTAACCTGATATTCGTTGCTGCAACATTTTAATTTGATCATTAATCTTAGTAACATATCATCCTTTATTTATGTTAGACACTTTTACATTTATATCATGAATTTTTAGCAATTAGAAACCTTGAATGAAGAATAATGTTTTCTTAAAAGAAAAAAATACACAGTACAGTGGTGGCTATGAGTTTACGTTTTCTGGGGTGGGCGAAGCGAACTCTCATCACCAAAAATCCGAACAGAGAGAATAGTATGAGCTAGGATTCCTCCTAAATCTGCAGATGTAAGACCAAAAACTGTACCAAGAACTTGGAAACCAAATGATTTCTCAGCTCCATAGCCAAGATGGATTCCAAGATTAACAACAAGAATGAACATAACACAATAATCATACTGTGTAAAGAATAGGGGTGGTAGCCATACCCGGATCAGAATCACCAGATGAACAAAAGAAAACATGCCGAAGTTGCAGAGCACCATCAGACAGGGCAGGACCGCAACGAGGGAGGCAGTTAGGGTTCAGGGGGTAGGGTAATACCCTAACCACCCTAGTAACCCTTCTCACTATAGATCTTGATAGCAAGATTTGAGTCCAGGCACTAAGGAGAGTTGGTCTCTCGTGTACCTGTATTTACTTTCACCAGGGGAGTCTTCCTAATTTTCTTGGTTTCGTTTCACTCATAAAATTTTCAAAATTTGATTAATTAAATACAATAGTCTATATTATACGCCCTCTCAAGAAATATGACCTTTGGTATTTTAGATAAATTACTTGAAACTATATCTTCATTTAATATAACCCTTGGTATTTTTAATAAAGTGCTTTAATCATAATTGAACCCCCTCCTTGGTATATTGTATCAATGATAAATAGCCCGACGCTCAAACTTTGGTGAACAGTATCTAAGGTTAAACTTAAAACAATAACATGCAATTAATTATGATTTAACACTTCGACCAACACTCAATTCATGCTTATTACTTTGGGCCTACCATAAAAACTTATAAACATATATCAACGCAAAACCACTGGCCATACCTTGGATTAAACTTCATGCAGCTATTGGTGTGATTGTCGTTTGATCTTCCACAACATGGATCTGACGACGTTCGCAAAAATTTGTGGACAAGATTTTATCCCAGAAACAAAATGCGAAATGGGAGGTTTTAGGTCGATGACGTGGCGAACTTCAATTGGATCGGGTTTTTTTTCTCGAAACCACTCTGACCCAAAGGCAGTGCGAAATAGGCGGTATGGGTTCTTGAAACCACTTTTGGTAATTGGATAGTGATATCTCAAAATTCGACACGAATTTGACTTATTCCTCCCTTTTCCTTCTCCGCTTGGGTTTGTGAATGATCTTAGTGATATCGTTCAACCACTAACAAAACAACATAGACACTCAACCAGACAGAGTATAATACTCTTGGTATACAAAAAGCGCTCGAAAAATCTTCGCAGAGGTTCACACCAATATCAGAGTGGACCTCTGGTAAGATTAGAGCCTCTTCACACAATATTATTATACACTCAACTCATACACATAAAATGTATATCCAAATGCATCCAGGAACACAAGCATTCATACAAATATCAATACTTTAAGTACTATCAATTGAATACACAGAATTCACAAATCGAAGGAATGAGTCCTTCGGGATAATTATCAATAACATACAAAGATAGCCAATAATTCCACAATTTTATTGAAACAGACAGCAAAAGCATCTCAACTCAGTCTCCTACTGCAAAATTCCGCCCTTTACACTGGATCAGGGGTTACAATTTATAATTCATTACATGACTCTTCGGTTCCCTCATGAGGGTCATTTTATTCCTAACATAAAAATTCCTAATTACATAATATTCTATCAACAGAAACTGAAAGATGGACAGGAATCAAAACTATTTGACTTCTACAGTTACTGAACTAACCCTAACTATTCTAAGTGCAACAAACAACTGAGGTATTGGCACCTTGCTATTACATTTCTGAATAATTTTGAACCCCTCTAGCCACAACATTTGGACAATTCTCTCACATTGATGGCTAGTGTCCAATGCCCCTGCATCAAACTCCTGAGGGAAATTTTCTTCATGGACTCCTATCCATGAGCTCTTTCACAGAACTCTCTAGCTTCAGAAACATAGCTTTTGTCATGAAAGTATCATCTTCATCTAGCTGGTCCTTCGACTTGATCACATACTGGAAATACTCTTGTCCTCTAGTCCTTTTGAACACCTTCTTGTCCAAGATCTTCTCTGGATGTAATGGTTGTGTTGGAGGTAGCTATTTTACCCACTCAATCTCCTCTTTATCTGTTGGTCCTTCATCTGTGCCATCATCTTCATACCTGTACAAATCTGCAACATTAAAAATGGGAGATATCCCAACATCAGAAGGCAATTCAATATCATAAGAATTAGCAGAAAATTTTCTCCATATCTTCCATGGTCCAATATTTTTGAACTTCAATTTGTTATACTGTTTCTTTGGGAACCTTTCCTTTCTCAAGTGTGAAAATCTCCAACTTCAAAATTGACTTCTCTTCTGCTTAAATCTGCTCTGCCCTTGTATCTAATGCTGCTGCCTTGTAGCTGTCGTTTTACCTTCACATGTATGACTTGGATCTCTGAAGCAAATTCTTCTCCATTAGCACTCCTCAACTTTGCCTTTCCCAAGTTTCGCAGTTCAGACACTCCCCTAGGGTGCATTCCATAAAAAATATGGAATGGGCTCTGTCCTATACTTTTGTTTGGTGAATAATTGTATGCATATTCTGTCTGTGGAGAAATATGTTCCCACTGCTTGGGATGCTCTCCTGCAAGACTCCTCAAAATATTTCCCAGACTCCTATTTACTGCCTCTATTTTCTCATCAGTCTGAGGATGATAAGCTGAGCTCAAACTCAGTTTAGTACCAAGTTTCTTCCACAATGTCCTCCAAAAATGACCCACAAATCTAGTATCTCTATTAGAAACAATACTGTTTGGAAACCCATGCAATCTAACAACTTCCTTGAAAAACAAATTAGCAACATGGGTGGCATCATTGGTTTTGTAACATGGAATAAAATGTGCCATCTTGGAAAATCTGTCAACTACAACAAAGATTGCGTCATTCCCTCTCTGAGTCTTGGGAAATCCTTAAAAAAAATCCATACTCACCATATCCCAAGGCCTGTCTGGAATAGGCAATGGAATGTATAATCCTGCATTCTGGCTTCTCCCATTTGCATATTGAAAAATTTTTCACTTCTTCATAAATTGTTCCACTTCAGTTCTCATCTTGGGCCAATAATAAAAATGAATCAGCTTCTCATAAGTTTTATCAATACCAAAATGTACAACAAGTCCACCACTATGCTTTTCTTTGATTAAATTCTCCCTCATGTAACATTTTAGTACACATAATTGATTTCTTCTGAACAATAAGTCCTCTTGCAAGAAATAATCCAACCACTGGCTTCTATCTGTCAAGATAGGGTTACAACATGCTTCAAATGCTTCTTTGAAATATGAATCTGTTTTATAAAGTTCCTTAAGAAAATCAAATCCTACCACTTCAAATTCGTTTTGTTGAACAAGCATGTTTCTCCTACTGAAAGCATCAACTACCTTATTTGTTTGGCCACTTATATGCTTCAAAACAAAATTAAAACTCTAGAGATATTCAATCCATTTGGCATGTTTATGATTCAATTTAGGCTACTTCATAATATACTGTAAAGCATGATTATCTGAATAAGGCACAAACTCCTTAAACATTAAATAATGCCTCCACCTCTTCAACGCGTGCACAATTGCATAAAATTCTTTTTCATAAGAGAAATACTTTATTATTGTCTCATTCAACTTCTCACTGAAGTATGCTACAGGCCTATCATCTTGACTCAACACAGCTCCAATAGCTTCTCCACTAGCATCACACTTCACTTGAAATGGCTTATTCAGGTCAGGAAAAACTAGAACAGGCTTTTCAGTTATCTTCTGTTTCAAAAGCTTAAAATTATTTTCTGCTTCAACAGTCCATTTGAATGGTTGTTTTTCCTTCTTTATTGTTTCAATAATGGGTGCATTAATCTTGCTAAAATTCCTTATTAATTTTCTGTAAAAATTGGCAAGTCCATGGAAATTTCTTACCTGAAAAACACTTCTTGGTGAAGGCCACTCCACAATTGCCTTGACCTTTTATGGATCAATCTTTAGTCCTTCAGCAGAAACAACAAAACCTATATATACCAGCTCTTCTTTCATGAATGAACACTTCTTTAAATTTATTAGCAGCTTCTCTTGATGTAACTTCTTCAAGACATAATTTAGATGCCTCAAATGTTCTTCCTTTGTTTTGTTGAAAACTAATATGTCATCAAGATATACTATTACAAATTTACCAATAAATTCTTTTAACACTTCATTCATGAGCCTCATGAAAGTACTAGGTGCATTTGATAGACCAAAAGGCATTACCAACCACTCATACAGTCCTTCATTTGTTTTAAAGGAAATTTTCCATTCATCACCCACCTTTATCCTAATTTTATGATATCCACTTTTCAAGTCCAATTTTGAAAAATATTTTTCTCTAGTGAAACAGTCCATTAAATCTTCAATCCTAGGTAAAGGAAATCTATACCTGATTGTTATCTTGTTGATTTCTCTTGAATCAGTGCACATTCTCCAACCTCCATCCTTCTTTGGGCTCAACACTGCAGGTACTGCACATGGACTCAAGCTCTCTCTGATCAGACCTTTCTCAACCAATTCCTGCACTTGCTTCCTGATCTCTTCATTATCTGTGGGAGTCATTCTGTATGCTGCTTTGTTTGGAAGATTTGATCCTAGAATAAAATCTATCTGATGGCTAATCTTTCTTACAGGTGGAAATTCATCAAGAAAATCATCCACAACAATATCACTATAATTGTCCAGCATTTCTTGAATTTCAATTGGAAAATCAGAAATTTTTGTGGAAGTAAGAACTACTTAGGTTTGCAAACTAAAGAAAAATTTACCTCTTCTTCGTCAATCTGTTGTAAGTACTCTTTTCCACTCAGCAATAAAGTCTTTGGATCAAACTTTCTGCTTGATGGTTCTCTTTCCTCCATGGGTATCAATGTGTGATGCACTCCATCCTTAAAGAACTTGTAAGTGTTCTTCTTACCATCATGTACTATTGCTCTGTCATACTGCCAAGGTCTGCCCAGTAGTATGTGACACACATCCATAGGCATCACATCACACATGACTTTGTCTTTGTAGCTTGCCATCTCCAAATCTATCTCACACTGCTCCTTCACAATCAACTGGTTCCCTTTATGAAGCCATGACACCTTCTAGGGAGTTGGTTGTTACCTTGCCTTCAACTTTAATTTCAATATCACCTCTATAGAGACCATATTGTCTATGCCTCCACTATCAATGACAAACTGACAAAATTTCCCTTGGACTTTGCATACACTCCTAAACAAATTCTTCCTCTGTGATGGTTCAACAACTTCTTTTGTTTGCTTCAGCCAAACTTTATTGATCACCAAAGAATCTCCCTTCTCTGGCAGAACTACTTCTTATGTTTCAGGCAACCTTGTTGCCTCGTCTCCAACCTTAGCAACAATTGCATTCCTCAAACCGGTGCCCATATTATCTAGGCACTCATAGTGTTTATGTCCGACTTGGTGACATCTGTAACACCTCATTTCTCTTCCTCTGTTTCTGCCTCCTCTTCCTTTGTAGGAACCCCTTCTACCCCTTGCATCACCCTCTGTGAATGCATTCTGAGGTGTGCTACTGCTAGCTCCATCCCCTGGTGCTGTAGACCTTCCTCTACCACCTTGACTTCCCTTTCCTCGGAAAGTTTCTCTTCCTTTGGTAGACTGCTTTCTCAGGAGTTTCTCTTTAGCTTTCAAGGCCATTTGATAAGCCTCTTCAAATGTATTAGGAGACAAAATACATATCTCATCTTGGATCTCCAACTTGAGACCATTCACATACCTGCAATTGTCCAGCTCTTATACTTACTCTATAAAACTCTTCTGTGTATTCTTTCACTATCAACAATCTCTGTCTCAGGTTCTACATTTGTCTAAACAATGTAAGCTGATAATCACTAGGAAAGAACTTACCTCTTAGTTTTTCCATCATTCTGGTCCAAATCTTGATTGGTTGTTTACCAGCTCTCCTTCTCTCTGCTTGCACTCCATCGCACCAAAGTACTGCATGTCCTTTCAACTTTGTCACTGCAAACTTGAATTTTTTTTCTTCACCCATCTCTTCATAATCAAAACACTTGTTCATCTCATTGATCTAGTCTATCAGTTCTTCTGGATTCAACCCTCCTGCAAAGATTGACACTTCAAGTATAGGCTTGAATGTAGACCCCGGAACAGACTTAAAGAGTCTCAGCTCAAGAGGAATCTCAACATTCTCTCCTGCTTCTTCTTCAGTTTCAGGTTCACTGACATCCTCAAGATCTCTTGGGTGTCCCAATTCCACCACATCCAATCTGTCTTGGACCCTCTGCAAGGTCTCTAATACTTTTGAATTTGTAACTGGCATTCCTCTTCCTCTACCAGCACCTCTGGAAACTCAGACAACCATGTTGGAACTCATATTTTGGTTCTTGGAAGTCAGTTCAGTCTCTGCAAATGTCTTGAATTATGCTCTGAAACCACAAATGATGGCAAGATTTGAGTCCGGGCACTAAGGAGAGCTGGTCTCTCGTGTATCTGTATTTACTTTCACTAGGGGAGTCTTCCCAATTTTCTTGGTTCCGTTTCACTCATAAAATTTGAAAAATTTGATTAATGAAATACAATAGTCTATATTATATGCCCTCTCAAGAAATATGACCTTAGGTATTTTAAATAAATTACCCGAAACTATATCTTCATTTAATATAATCCTTGGTATTTTTAATAAAGTGCTTTAATCATAATTGAACCCCCTCGTTTGTATATTGTATCAATGGTAAATAGCCCGACGCTCAAACTTTGGTGAAAAATATCTAAGGTTCAACTTAAAACAATAACACACAATTACTTCTGATTTAACACTTCGACCAACACTCAATTCACGCTTATTACTTCGGGCCCATCATCAAAACTTATAAACATATATCAATGCAAAACCACTGGCCATACCTTGGATTAAACTTCGTGCAACTATTGGTGCAATTTTCGTTTGATCTTCCACAACGCGGATCTGACGGCATTCACAAAACTTTGTTGACAGGACTTTACCCTGGAAACAAAATGCGAAATGGGTTGTTTTAGGCCAATGATGTGGTGAAATTCAATTGGATCTGGTTTTTTTTCCTGAAACCACTCCAAGCCCAAAGGCAGTGCGAAATAGGCGGTATGGGTTCTCGTAACCACTTCTGGTAATTCAAAAGTGATATCTCAAAATTCCACACGAATTTGACTTATTCCTCCCTTTTCCTTCTCCACTTGGGTTTGTGAATGATCTTAGTGATATCGTTCAACCACTAACAAAACAATACAGTCACTCAACCAGACAGAGTATAATACTCCTGGTATACATAGAGTGCTCGACAAATCCTCGCAAAGGTTCACAACAATATCAGAGTGGACTTTTGGTACGATTAGAGCCTCTTCGCAGAAGATTATTATACACTCAACTCATACACATAAAATGTATATCCAAATGCATTCAGGAACATAAGCATTCATACAGATATAAATACTTTAAGTACTATCAATTGAAAACACAGAATTCACAAATCGAAGGAATGAGTCCTTCGGGAGAATTATCAATAACATACATAGATAGCCAATAATTCCACAATTTTATTGGAACAGAGAGAAAAAGCCTCTCAACTCAGTCTCCTATTGCAAAATTCCCCCCTTTACACTGTATCAGGGGTTACAATTTATTATTCATTACATGACTCCTCGGTTCCCTCACGAGGTCCGTTTTATTCTTAACATAAAAAGGCCTAATTACATAATATTCTATCAATAGAAACTAAAATATGGACACGAATCAAAACTATTCGACTTCTACAGTTCCTGAACTAACGCTAACTGTTCTAAGTGCAACAGAAAGCTAAGGTATTGACACCTTGCTGTTACATTTATGAATAATTTCGAACCCCTCTAGCCACAACATGTGGACAATTCTCTCACATTGTTGGCTAGTGTCCAATGCCCCTGCATCATATCTGAAAATCATATCTACGATGGATAGAATCACACTTGGCGCACTAACAATTAATGTCTAAGAATAGTGGATACGGCGGATATGGTGAAATATATTGCATTAATCATCAAGTTAATAATATATATGCCAAATAACATAGCCAGACTATGAGATATCGAATGTACCAAAATATTTAGAACTATATGATTATATAAGTATTAAAAGACAACGAGTTTACGTAGGGTTTGACTTAATAATAAAAGCATAGAATCTATGTGTAGAGGTCATGTCAAATATATGGGACAATGCATAGCGTTGTATAAAGAATAATGTAAACATTGTGCCAAAGTTATGTTGCATAGGTCTGTCAAACCCAAAACTTAATATCTATGCAATGATTTATCATATAACCTTAATAGTTATTCGAAGATTTATAATATTCGTCGTTAAGATTTGATGGACTTAATTGCCATTATTAATTTTATTTATTTTTTATGATGAAGGTAAATGATGTGGTGGGAATTACAATCGAATTCCAAATAAATAACTAGGTTAATATTTAAACAAAATAAAAAATGAAAGGTGTACTCTAATTTAGAGAAGAGATGAAGTTTTTTAAGTGTATTAATTCTTCTCGATTTTAATCAAAGTCATGTAGATATTTTTAAAAAGTTGAGCTAAAATTTTTTAATTTATAAAATTTTAGTGTTGTAGGGGTTTTTAAAGTATTGAATCCAATTAAATATTCCAAAATTTATTTTAAACAAAAAAAAAATCACAATTTTTTCTTGAAATGACTATTTTGTCAATATGTCATAAATAATATATTTCTTATATCTGAATTTTTTTTACTTGAATATTCTAAAAACTAGCAATTGCATCAAATGTTGCAAAGGAAACGCAGTAAGGCATAAATTTAAATTTAAATTTGAAAGTAATGATGACATATTCCAAATCATTGAAGGTAAAAAGTAGTACATTTGATGCTAATATTGTTTCCTTCCACACAAGTTTGGTGCATATTTCTTTCTTCTCTCCTAGTTTTTTTTTATGATTCTTCAATATTGAACTCACTTAAAAAAAAAAAACTTGCAATCTCTTACAGTCTACCAGCACATAATTTCTTTTTAAATATGTTGATTTCTACATGATTGTATTGTCAAACTCCTATGAAGGACAAGGATTTATGTCATATGAACTTTCCAATTGCCAAGACTCTTATCACTGCCACTATAACACCAAGAGTATAACAAACAATGGTAAGCTAGATTTACCAAGAATTTATGACTTAGCAAGAGGCAAGACTAAGACCACGAGTATAAAAAAGTAAGCTAGATTTTTTTAAATAACTTTAATGTTTTCCTTCTTGTAATGGAATGAAATTATTTGGATAACAGAGCTAGTAAAGCTATTGGGAGCAACAACACCAAAAAATTTCGGTTATTTTAAAGAACCTCAACCCAAGTTTTTTCCTCTTGTTGAGGAGTGGCCATTTCTATTTGTGAAGACAAAAATCACTCCATTTTAATTGAACAACCTCATAATTGAGTATTAAACATGTGTATGGAATGGGAATAATCAAGGTAAACTTTGTTTAATAGTTTACTCCCAAGGAGATCATCTCGACATGCTTATTCCTAAGTTGGATGTGAGTCAATTATTAGAGAAAAATCCTAAATTATTGTGGACCTAGGTGTCTAGATACATCCTCGTGAGTCTAAGAAAGGCTTATATAATAAGACCCACTCAAGGGGAGGAGTCATTAGAGAGAGAGGATAGCTTAGTGATGTTGATGGATTTATGCAAGATCTTCTCTTTCAATTGAGATTAGCTCAATCTTCTTATAAGGCAAGGGATGGATAACGTTGAGGATCAAATATGAGATCATACTGTTACAAAGGCATATTGTGTGAAATAATTCTTATAATAGTGTGAAGGAAAATTATTTCCCTTCTAATTTCTTCTTTGTGACATGGAAAGCTTGATCATGTTTCTCTATTAATTTGATTTTCTAATCTTATATAGCTTCCATGGAGGCAAACACTGTCTTTGTATATTTGTGCTTATGTTGGGAGCTTTTATATAATAATGGGAATAGGTTCTCTTGCTAAGAGAAGGATCTTAAAAATAAAAGGATGTAGATATTTACACTAATTTGTAAGGGTTGACGTAAAAACACCTTATTTTTTGTCTTTGTTATGTATGTGGATGGTGGCAATATAGCAACTCGGGATTGAGTTTGATTATTCACATGTCACTATTTGAAAGGTGATATTTATGGAGTAATACCTCCTTCATTTTGATTGAAATTTAGCTAACATAAATGAAAACTAAAATGGGGAAACTTCCATAGTGTTTTTATTTCTCCTTCCCTGGCAATAATTTTCATTTTTTTTTACATATTTCTAAGTCTTTCTCATTTCTCTTTGACCTTTTTTGGGATCGTTAAAAGCTTAATTTGGTTGATATTGGTTAAATATGAGTCAATTTATCTTTTTAATCTTGGCCTTGGTGGAAATTCACTCCCTTTAAGTGGTTTATAGAGTGTCTTATACAGTTGGTCTCTCTCTGTGAGTGATCCTTGTAATGATTTGGTATTTCGTGTGGGAACTACGTGTGAGAAATGACTCCTCATAGATAATTTTTTGGGTAGGAGATACTATAATATTTGCTAAGAGGGATTTATATTTGTTTTCATGTGTCTTATTAGATTTGGTTCAAATATGGTTTGGTTGGCATTTTATTTGTGAGATTTCCTATGTTGTTGTAACTTTTCTTAAATGTGTGAAGGTTATGTGTTAAAATCAATTGATTTTAGTATTTATTGATAATTCTTTTCCTTTTTTCAATTTTGAACCCGATATGTGTCGTCTTGTGAGTACTTTTTATCTATTTTCTTGTTTGGGTCATGAAGAAATCCAAATTTTGTGGCCCCTCAAGTATTATTTCTTTTCTGTATGGTTTAAATTTTCTTCCTATGTAGGGTTTGACTTAATAATAAAAGCATAAAATCTATGTGTAGAGGTCATGTCAAATATATGGGATAATGCATAGCGTTTTATAAATAATAATGTAAACATTGTGCCAAAGTTATGTTGCATAGGTCTGTCAAACCCAAAACTTAATAGTTATGCAATGATTTATAATATAACCTTAATAGTTTTTCGAAGATTTATAATATTTGTCGTAAACATTTGATGGATTTAATTGCCATTAGCAAATTTTTTTTTTATGATGAAGGTAAATGATGTGGTGGACATTACAATTCAAATCCAAATAAATAACTAGGTTAATAATTAAACAAAATAATAAATGAAAGGTGTACTCTAATTTAGAGAGGAGATGAAGTTTTTTAAAGTATTAATTCTTCTCGATTTTAATCAAAGTCATGTAGATATTTCTAAAATGTTGAGCTAAAATTATTTAATCTATAAAAATTTAGTGTCATAGGGCTTTTTAAAGTATTGAATCCAATTAAATATTCCAAATTTTATTTTAAACAACAAAAAAATCACAATTTTTTCTTGAAATGACTATTTTGTCAATAAGTCATAAACAATATATTTCTTATATCTAAAAAAAATTACTTAAATATTCTAAATACTAGCAATTGCATCAAATATTGCAAAGGAAACACCGTAAGGCATAAATTTAAATTTAAATTTGAAAGTAATCATGACATATTGCAAATCATTGAAGGTAAAAGTAGTACATTTGATGCTAAGATTGTTTCCTTCCACACAAGTTTGGTGCATATTTCTTTCTTGTCTCCTAGTTTTTTCTTACCATTCTTCAATATTGAACTATCTCACTTTTAAAAAAAACTTGCAATCTCTTGCAGTCTACCAGTAAATAATTTGTTTCTAAATATGTTGATTTCTACATTATTGTATTGTCAAAGTCCTATGAAGGAGAAGGATTTATGTCATATGAACTTTCCAAGTGCCAAGACTCTTATCACTGCCACTATAACACAAAGACTATAACAAACAATGGTAAGCTAGATTTACCAGGAATTTATGAGTTAGCAAGATGCAAGACTAAGACCACAAGTATAAAATAGTAAGCTAGATTTTTTTAAATAACCTTAATGTTTTCCTTCTTGTAATGGAATGAAATTATTTGGATAATAGATCCAGTAAAGCTATTGGGAGCAAAAACACCAAAAAACTTGGGTTATTTTAAAGAACCTCAACCCAATTTGTTTCCTCTTGTTGAGGAGTGGCCATTTATATTTGTGAAGACAACAATCACTTCATTGTAATGGAACAACCTCACAATTGAGTATTCAACATGTGTATGGAATGGGAATAATCGAGGTAAACTTTCTTTAATAGTTTACTCCCAAGGAGATCATCTCGACATGCTTATTCCTAAGTTGGATGTGAGTCAATTATTAGAGAAAAATCCTAAATTATTGTGGACCTAGGTGTCTAGACACATCCTCCTGAGTCTAAGAAAAGCTTATATAATGAGACCCACTCAAGGGGAGGAGTCATTAGAGAGAGTATAGCTTAGTGATTTTGATGGATTTATGCAAGATCTTCTCTTTCAATTGAGATTAGCTCAATCTTGTTGTAAAGCAATGGATGGATACTGTTGAGGATCAAATATGAGATCATATTGTTACAAAGGTATATTGTGTGAAATAATTCTTATACTAGTGTGAAGGAAAATTATTTCCCTTCTAATTTATTCTTTGTGATATGGAAAGCTTGATCATGTTTATTTATTGATTCGATTTTCTAATCTTATATAGCTTCCATGGAGGAAAACATTGCCTTTGTATATTTGTGCTTATGTTGGGAGCTATAATATAATAATGGGAGTAGGTTCTCTTGTAAGAGAAGGATCTTAAAAATAAAGGGATGTAGATATTTACACTAATTTGTAAGGGTTGAGGTAAAAATGATTTATTTTTTTTGTCTTTTTTGTGTATGTGGATGGTGGCAATATAGCAACTCGAGATTGAGTTTGATTATTCACATGTCACTATTTGAAAGGTGATATTTATGGAGTAATACCTCCTTAGATTTTGATTGAAATTTTAGCTAACATAAATGAAAACTAAAATGGGGAAACTTCAGTAGTGTCTTTATTTCTCCTTCCTTGGCAATAATTTTCATTTTTTTACATATTTCTAAGTCTTTCTCATTTCTCTTTGACCTTTTTTGGGACCATTAAATGCGTAATTTGGTTGATCTTGGTTAAATATGAGTCAATTTATCTTTTTAATCTTGGCCTTGGTGGAAATTCACTCCCTGTAAGTGGTTTATTGAGTGTCTTATGCAGTTGGTCTCTCTTTGTGAGTGATACTTGTAACGATTTGGTATTTTGTGAGTGAACTACTTGTGAGAAATGACTCCTCATAGATAGTTTTTTTGGTAGGAGATACTATAATATTTTCTAAGAGGGATTTATATTTTTTTCCATGTGTCTGATTAGATTTGGTTCAAATATGGTTAAGTTGGCATTTTATTTGTGAGATTTCCTATGTTGTTGTAACTTTTCTTTAACGTGTCAAGGTTGTGTGTTAAAATCAATTGACTTTAGTAGTTATTGATAATTCTTTTCCTTTTTTCCATTCTGAACCTGATATGTGTCATCTTGTGAGTATTTTTTTATCTATTTTCTTGTTTGGGTCATGAAGAAATCCAAATTTTTTGGCCCCTCAAGTATTATTTCTTTTGTGTATGGTTTAATTTTTTTTCCTATGTAGGTCATTATAGGTTGTACTTGTTGGCCGCTTCCATTGAGTTACAAATTGAAACTATCTTTGAGTGTGATATTTCTACTTTTTAAAGTTTATTGAGCGATAGTTCATGTTTTTTGTTTGCAAATCCTTAAATTTGAGCTTTTGAGTGCTTGTTAGTGCATTTTCTCTGGAATTGTTTAAGAGCATTTCATTTTTTATGGTAAGGTTTTTAGTGGATTAAATATTTTTTTTGAATTAGAAGGTATAACAAATATTATTGAGAGTGAATTTGAGGTTTTTTTTTCTTTGAAAAGTAAAGATATTTTTTACCCTTAACTAATTTTCATCAAATTGGGAACAATATTTCATTTTGGATTGTTATTCAGGTAGTGAATTTTTTCTATATCAATTATAGATGGGCATAGGGGTGTAAAAATTAAGTGACTAAATAAACACACACAAATTGTGGCTAGTCTAAATTTTTGAAAATATTATAGATTATTAAACTTTTCTACTAAAGACAAAGGTTCACCACCTCAAAGACATGGGATAGCATTGACGAATAATTTTTATTATGGGGTGGTCATTGTTGAATCTTTAGACAAATTTTAGCCACCACATTTTAACGCACATTTAACTAACCCTCTCAAGCATATACTTGTACATTTTAGTGCCTATTTTACATGGCCTTTTTCCTACTCCCTCATCAAATGTCTTGTGGGAGTGGTAATTCTTCTATGGAGGAAATGGGTCCCTCGTTACCATCCACATTGAGAGTTTATTTTGTAGATTTTTATTTACCACCGATTAGTGTGAAAAGGTGCACTACCTCAATTTTGGCTACACCTTTGTCCTCACAATGGGGCATCCCAGCTAGATCACTTCATACCATGGAGTGTTGATAACTCTAGTCTCATCTTTGCCTCTCCTCCTGGGAGATTAGTTGACATGTCTGAGACCATTTTATAGGTGGAGGACCATGCATCCAATCACACATATTCATAGTGACAAAGGGCCCAAATCTAGAGAAATACATACAAAGGAACCTCATGTCCTTTACATTTTCTCACAACCCTAGTGGAGTTGTTGGGTATGTATTCAAGGATTCTTTCCTTTGACCTCATATGATTGAAGAAATAAACTTCCCTATCCTACATTTTCCTTTGGGTAATATATTTGGATTGCTTTATGGTCCTTAAGGAATTCGACAAGGAACCAGTGCTACCCTTGTTTCCCCATTTCCATATCTATTTAAATATAGGAAACCTTGACCTCATTACCTTCATCAGTAGATATTGTTTCCTTCTTCTTGATTAGTAATAAATTTTTCAGCTCTAACCTTGAACACTTTCACATTGTATCAAGTCACCTCTGCTGTTGTTTTTTTTCCGTAAGCTTGGAAGGACTACACCTTCATCATGTCCAATATATCACCCTGATCAAGGTGGAGAATTGATTCATTGACTTCACATCAAGGAGTGCCTTTACAGAGCACCCGATCATCATCTATCAAAGACCTCATTATGCTATTTTTATTTACACTTTATGTTTAGTATTATTTTTTGTCTTTGATAGACATAATGCTTAGCCTTGTCAAATATTTATGTAGAACTTTCTTTAAAAGAAATTGTAACATTCATTATCTTATTATACAGGACATAATTTTCCACTCTCACATTGTATTCCCTCTGGATGTATCCTTACTCACACTAACCTATTTTTGTGGTCATTTGTTAGATATTGATAAATTATACCTTAGTCACACTAACCTATTTTTGTGGTCATTTGTTAGATATTGATAAATTATACATGTTTTTTAATTAAAAATAGAGTGTTATGTTTTCCTCTTCAATATAAATACTTCAAATACAATAACACTAGCATAAGTATATAAATTGAATGACTTGAGGCATCAATCCATGATAAATTCATAAATTCGTATTAACTACATATCTACGAAGCTTTTCACTTCAAAATAGGTTTCCATCTCAAGATATTTGATTTGATCCATCTTGGAAATTCTTAGATCCAAAGTTAAAATGAATCTAGGTTGATTTTATTATTAATTATAATTATAATTATAATTATTAAATTCTCATTTTAGTTTCATTTAATTTGACCAAGTCAAAATGTTTTAATGATAATTCACATTGTTAATTATTTTATTGTATTTCATTTTTAATTTATTTTAATTTTATGTTATTTTGACCAAATTAATAGGTTTATACTACATTACAACATCTCTACATACTTAGTTGGAGAGTGCCTCTTCATACATGTAAATATATAGATACATTTATACCACTACAATTTAAAAAATGTTATAAAATAAAATATTTATAAAATATTTTGATTTTGAAATTAATTATGGTTTTTGAGTAAGATGTATTGATAAACCATATTATTGACCCATATTATTGTAGAAAAGTATATTTACAAGTTAATAATATCCATGGTAAAATGGGGGTTAATATCCATGGTTTAGAATCTTGTTTTATTGTAATTTTATTATAAGTATTAAGTTTTAATTTAAATATGTTACAAATATTAAATTAAATTAAAATATTTATAAAATATTTTGATTTTGAATTGAGTTATGGATTTTTGTCATGTGGTATATATAATGTATGATATTGTAAAAAATCCTATTTAGAAGTTAATAATATCCATGGTAAAAGGGGGGTGAATATTCATGGTTAAGAATCTTGTTATATTATGTGCTTATTAAATAAATTTAATTATACATAAAAAATCATTATTTTAGTTTATATGGTAAAATGGATCTTAATTTATAACTTCTATTTACATGCTATTTTTTTCAATGTGATATGCATATTATGATTTTTTTAACCTAAAAAGTCGTTCGTAATTTTATTATTACAAATAAAATTATAATATAAAAAATTGGTTTTATATTATTTTTACATATGACATCTAGCTCTTACATATCTCCCCTATATTGGGTTGTATAACACCTTTAAACCCAAACAAAATACCTTCTTCATGTTTATATTGTTAAAAATTAAAAAAATCATAAAAAAATATGTAAATCATAAATTTAATTTACATTATTATTATTATTATCATTATTATCGTTATTATTATTAGCAACAACCTAGATCCACACAACTAGATTTTTTTACCACAACTTGGTAGATCCAGAGTTAAGATGGATCTAGGCTAATATTATCTAAATTTTACATCTCTATATATAAAGTATTCAAGGGTTTAGATATACCTCAAAAGTACAATATTTTTTACTTTAGATTTAATTAAAATATGTTGTAAATTAAAATTAAAATAACATATTTATAAAGTATTCTGATTGTGCAATGATTTATGGTTATTGGGCATGTGGTATTGATAATCCATGGCATTGTAACAAAGTATACTTACAAGTTAATATCCATATTAAAGTGGGGATGAATATTCATGCATTTTTTAAAGCTATTTATGTACTGATTTTTTAATTCAAAAAAAAAATCCTCAGAAATAGATAATATTCACATAAATAACATATTTACTAGTAGTTACTTAGCTTAAGCAAGTATTTAAATAAGAAATGGATATAAATGGCATGTAAATAAATATAAATTCAAGATATTGAGATGACATATAAAAAAAATTGACATACTCTCTTTATTACATTACACCAAGTGCCTACGATCTTCTGAGATGTTATCGGCTCATGATTTTCCATATTCTTTATTACATTACACCAAGTGCCTACAATATTCCGAGATTTTATCGGCTCATGATTTTCCATATGAGAACCTAGGGGTGGTGGTTGTAGAAATTTTTAGTGAATGTGTCACTCCATGTGTTCCACGTGAGTATGGAGACAATTCAGATGAGCCAACAAATGAGCCAAACGATCTTGCATTATCCATTGATTTTTTTGTAAATCATTAAGGAAAGAGATGATCGCATATCAATCATCATGTTTCTCTTTGAGGACATGTTCCAGTAAAGTATTTAACATCTAGTGTAAGCTAAATAATTTTAGAGCCATAGAATGATTGTCTCTCCCGGTGCACAATCCCCTCTAATTTGTGAATGTTATATTAAGTATAAGTAGGGGTAGCAATATGAAAATGTAGCAACTACACCTAAACCTCAAGTCACAATTGGTTAGGCTATCGATGTCTCGATTTCCCATGTTCAAACCTTCCATAGTGACTACATCGTCATTTTCTAGGGATAGTGGATAATGCAACAGGCCTAATTTTGTTGTTATGAGGGAGGTACTCATACCTTAGTTTCTCTAATTTCTCCACTTAGGTGTTACCAAAGATATTTAGGAGTGTTTAATTTGATACATACTCACACTACTATCCCACCTCCTTAACACCAGTATGAAAAGAACTGCTACATAACCAACATCACGATGGAAAAGATATATCAATCTAGAACCCTAGTAAAAAACCCAACCCCAAGTGAACTAACATCAAAGATGGGACACCAAGAAAAACCCATAGTAAGAGTTGGACTAGAACCCAATGATACATTTTGATAGCATAAGCTCCAATATGGCATGCCCAAGCCTTGTAGAAATTGAAATTCTAAAAATCTATAGAAAATTTATGAAACAAAGGAGAAAGAACGAATAAACCAAGCACCCAAAATTTCCTCAAGTAAGATTTGAGATTTTGTAAGACTCGAACCACAAAGGCATGCTTGTATTTCGTGTGTCTTCCAGCGCTTTTGGATCTTTGGTACAAGCACCTCCAAACTACTATATTAATGGAGCTAAAAGGTTATATATATATATATATATATATATATATATATATATATATAGAACTTTGCTTGTGCTAACTGTGGCTATGACTCTGTGGCTCGCTCCCCTGCGGGGTGATTTCGGGTCCCACATGTAATTCTCCTGTCCCTTTTCTGTGGGTCGGTATTTTTTTTTCCTTAGGTTTGGGTTTTTCCTCGCTCTGTGCCAGCTCACCAGCTATAGCGCTCCACATTATAATTATTTTTTCCCTCGTTATGGATCATGATGATTCAGATTTCAGCCTCAGTCCTAAGACTGGTGCAGTACTCCCCGACCAATATGACTTCATGCGAAGGGCTTCTGAAGCTGTTCTTCCAGAATATGCGCCGGACGTCACTCCCTCAAATGCCACCCCTGATCATAATTTTTCTCCTGCTCCCCTGCTCAAGCCTCTATCCGACCATCATGAAGCAAGGCATCGGCCCTTGTTAACTCCTCCTTTGCACAGAAAAAAAAAGTATTAGGGTTAAAAAGGCCGAGGCAAAGTTGGTGGTGGGAGTTGACATTCCTATTTCTGATATTCCATTATACTTAGAAACTACATTGGTTGGTCATTTATGTGGTCGAATGGCAAGCAGAGACTCCATTCTAAGTTGGTTGGACAAGCACTGGAAGCCTCTTCTTGGTTATTCTCCTATTTTTCATCAGCTATCTTGAGGTTGGCTCCTTTTTAAGGTGGTTTCTTTGGATGATAAACTTAAGCTTACTAATCGTGTCTGGAACTGGGGATCGGCTGGTCTAATCCTTCAGAATTGGGATGTTGATTTTAATGCTCAATTCTCTCCTCATAATTTACAAAAGGTATGGGTTATTCTTCCTAGTCTTCCCCAATTATTTTGGTAACAAGAAATTCTTGAAGCTATTGGGAATAAACTAGGATATTTTGCTTCTCTCAAAGATGACCTGGATACAAAAATATGACAGATGTTGTGCCAAAATTTAGGTGGAACTCGATGTAAGGGATGGTCTGTATGAAGGCATTATTTTGGAAATGCATGACAGAAAAAGGAGCCAAAAATTAGATTACTGGAAACTACCTTTCCGTTTTTTTCTTTGCAGACAGATGGGTCATCTAGCTTAAGATTTCATTTCTCCTGATAATTTTCGTCCAAAATTCAAAAAATTATGGCATAAAAAGGATGGTCAGGACAACGTGCATCCTTCTTCTACAGGGTCTGCTCTTTGAATAGCACTCATGGATGTTTCTCAAGACACACTTCCCATTTTGCAGAAGGAATATACTTCTTTGACAAAAGGTATCCCTTTTAATTATGAATCTTCTCCTCTTATTTCTTCCAAGCTCGACTATGATATCAATTCTCTGGGATGTCCTGGTTCTCTAGATATCCACTCTGGGAAAAAAAAGACTATCCAAAATGCCTTTAGAGCTGGAATTGCCCCAAAAAGGGGTCTCAAATTATTATCCTTTCCTTAAACATTCGGGGTCTTGGGGGTGACCCTGCATAGTTAGACCTCAAGCGTCTGTGCCAAAATGTCTCTCCTGATGTATTTTTCCTACAAGAAACAAAATTGTCTGGATCTCGTGCTCAAGATATTCTTGCAAAATGGCTTAAAGATTAGTATTTTTTTAATGCTGATGCCTCGGGTCTGGTAGGGGGTATTATCACAGCTATTAGCCCTTCCATCTCTGTCCTTTCCTCTATTAGTTTCCCCTATTACATAAAATATTTCATTCATGATCCACTAACTGGATCCTCCTTCACCATTCTTAATCTATATGGACCATTTACCAATAGGAGGCCTTTTTGGAAAAACCTTTTCTCTTTTTCTCGGGACACCCATCATCTCATTTTGGGTGGAGATTTAAATTTTACACTTTCTCAAAACGAAATCTGGGGCCTTTCTACTAGACCTGATCCTTTAGCTCCCTATCTCCTATCCGTGAATTCCTCACATGGTTTTATAGATGTTCAACCCATGAAAATGGAACCTACGTGGAGGAATAATAGAAGAAAAGATGAACCTGTTGCAAAATGACATGATCGTTTTCTTATTTCTGAATCATTTTTCTCTTCTCAATTTCAAGTTAAGGCTCGTGCAGAGACTGGAGGCCTCTCTGATCATTGTCCCATTGTTTTATTATCGATCCTTCCCAAATCTAAGCCTCTTCCTCCTATGAAATTCAATCCCTTGTGGCTTTTGGAAGAGGATTATAAAGTCGTGGTTTACTCCAATTGGACTCATCTTACTCCCTCACCTACAATTACCTTCATGTAGATGTGGGCCAATAATATTTCAAATATAAAAAAAGTAACCAAAATTTGAGCAAGTACTTACAAAGAAAAACGACAAGCTTCCCTTAAATCCATTGAAGTTGAGATTGCCGACTTATTTTTGCAAAATTATTCAGGTATCCTATCTGATAGCGAGATGGATTCTTTAAAATATATGGAACTTAAACGTCAAGATTTTCTCTAAAAAGAAGAAAAATTATGGCGTTTGAAAAATAGAGCAATTTGGATCAAGGAAGGTGACAACAACACAATTTTTTTCATCATTATGCTGCTCACCACAAAAATAAAAATTATATCCATGAAATTAGATCCCCTTCTGGAGAATGGGCTCATTCCTTTAATGAAAAATCTTGCGCAGGAGTATCACATTACAAAAACATGTTTACAGCTCTAGCAGGTTGCCCCATCCATGAAATTTTACAAGTCCTTCAATTGTTCCCTCGAATGATTTCGGATGAAATGAACATAGTGCTCACAAAAGAAGTGGATGATATAGAGTTGGAACATATTCTCAGAAGCTTTCAAAAAGGTAAAAGTTCTGGCCTCGATGGCCTTACAATTGAATTTTAACTTAGTTTCTTTGATTTAATAAAGGACTATCTGCTCTTAGTAATTAAGGAATCTCAAAAATCTGGGAAAGTCCTGAGCTCTTTAAATTCAACTTTTATATCATTGATTCCAAAATCGTCCTCTCCCACATATTTTGACGAATTTCGTCCTATTTCGTGTTGTAATCTAATTTATAAGTTAATTTTGAAGATTATCGCACAACGATTAAAGCCAATCTTAAGCAGCAGCATATCTGAAGAACAGTTTGGGTTTCTATATCAGAGACAAATTCATGATGTAGTACCCTTAGATCAGGAATCCCTTCACACTATTCATCTAAATAAAAATCCATCCTTTTCTTTAAAACTAGATTTGTCAAAAGCTTATGATAGAGTAAATTAGACTTTCCTTAGACTTTTACTCATTCAGATTGGGATCTCTATTGAAGTTGTTGAATGGATTAGGGGATGCATACAATTTTCATCTTTCGTGGTCCTTATAAATGGCTCTCCCTCCTCTTTTTTTCGAGCCTCTCGTGGCCTTCGTCAAGGTTGTCCCCTCTCTCCCTTTCTGTTTTTGTTAATTGCTGAAGCCTTAAGACGACTTCGCATTCATGCAAAATCTAGTGGTGGCCTCAAGGGTATTCACGTAATAGGTGTAGAATCCCTTACTCACATCCTCTTTGTGGATGATATTCTCCTTTTTTGTGAAGATACTGTGGATAATACCCACACTCTTCAAAATATTTTATCTCTCTTTCAATCTGCAACTGGAATGATGATAAACATCGAAAAATCTTGTTTGATTCACAATAACATACAAGATCTCATATTATCCCAAATTAATCTTTCTCTCCTCTTTCCCACTAGCGAGTGGAATTGTGGTTTTAAATATTTAGTCTTTTCTTTAAAACCAAACTCATATACTTTCAAATACTGGATTTGGCTCTTCCATGAGGTTGAAAAGCGCATTCTGCATTGGACAAATTGTTCTCTCTCTAGGGGAGGTCGTCTAGTTCTGCTCAAATCGGTTCTACAAAGTATTCTTGTTTATTGGGCAACCATTGCTTCAATTCCTAAAGGAATTCTCCATAAAATCAGGAAGTTATGTTTCTCTTTCCTATGGACTACAAGAAAGAAATAATATGGTATTCCACTGGTTAAATGATTTATTCTCTCTCTTCCTAAAGAATTGGGAGGCTAGGGGATAAAGAATTTTCTGACTTTTTGTCTATCTCTTGCTGCAAAATCTCTGTGGAGGCTGACTGAACATCCAAATTCGATATGGGGAATAATCTTGTGAGAAAAATACATTCCAAGACAATCATTGTCTTATTGGTTCAGATCACATAATAAATCCTATAAAAACGCTTCTATTGGATGGAAGGCAATGGTATTGGCATATCCCCTTATCATTCAATGGACGACATGGAGTATTGGGAATGGGAAATAGGTGCACCTTGGTCTGGATCCTTGGGTTGGATCTGGCAACAATTTCCTTCTTTCTCAAGAATTACTTTTGGCTCTGCATAATCTTCACCTTCACACCATCGCAGATGCTGCAGTATCCTCTCCTCAAACATGGGGTACCCCGGGATGGAAGGATGCCCCCTCTTTAGGTCTATCAAATCAAATGTCTATCGAATGGTATTCTTTCATTTCTCTTTTAATAAGTAATTTTATTCTCTTAGACCATGAGATGGATGACTCGTTGGTGTGGACCCAAAACTCAAAAAATGGCTCTTTCACTGCCAAGCTTGGTTATAAGGTTGCTATGCAATCCTCATTTAATGGAGAAGTTCTTTCCTGGTGTATCCCTCTGTGAAAATATGCTGGCCCTATTAAATCAAAATTGGTCCTTTGGTTATCCTTAAAAAAATGTCTCTTAACATGGGATAATCTCCAACGCTCTGGATGGGAGGGCCCTAACCAATGCCCACTTTGTGAAAATAATGTTGAATAAATTTCTCATTTATTTTTCCATTGTTCGTATGCAGATTCTATATGGCAGAAGGCCTTGCCCTCTTTCTCTACTCCTCGAATGCCCAATACTGATTCCTATGAACAAAGAATTGATCAGTGGTGGAAGGAAATAGGGGTAAGCTCCTTCTCATAATTCCCTGATTTATTTTCATATGGTATTTGGTGGGCACGTAACATGGCCATATTTAATGATAAAACCATTCCCGAAGATTTGACTATGGCAATGAATGTTCAGTGGGTTTCTAAGCATAAGAACCCTCCTAGATTTTACAATTTTTTCTGTGTGGTTCCTCCTACTATTATAAAAATCTCACCTTAGGCTTTCTTTGACGGGGAAAGCCAAGGCTCTCCTCCACTAGCAGGTGCAGGGACCATTCTCCACCTCTCCCCCGTATCCAAATTTAACATTTATTATGCTCCTAGGCACGGATCAAATAATAAAGCTGAACTTGCTGCTCTTTGGATGGTTCTGCATTTGGCAAGAAGTAAAAATATTACTACTCTACAATGTTTTGGAGATTCAAAATTGATGATTGATTGGGCCCAAAATCGGTGACAGATTCATGCTCCACATCTACAAGCCATTATTCGAAGAATTGGGAGCCTTATGAAATAATTTCAAGAAGTTTCCTTCAGGCATGTTTTCCATGAATCAAACATGGAAGATAATGCCCTGTCAAAATCATCCCTCACTCTTCCTCTGGGCTCCCTTAAAATCACGGATCTCTCCTCCAACACAGAGGAGATCATTTCTGTATAAAATCTCTCCGAATGTAAGCTATTTTTCTGCGTGATGAACCCAGGGAAGTTGAAAGCATGATGATACTATGAAATCTCGGAATATGCATCGGCAAATAGTTTCAAGTTTTTTGGTAACCAACAGAGTTTTTTTTCAGGAAGGAAAATAAATGTAAAGAATTTTTGATTGAATGTTTAGACATCAAAGAAATATAGGAAACATTTATGAAAAACAATCATACAGCTTGAGGAGCATTGTAAAAACTCCATTTTAGGGGCCGGACTGTTATTTCACTATGGAATAAAGATTTTGTTTCTATGGAAAAGGAATATATATATATTCCTTTTCCATAGAAACAAAATCTATATATATATCCTATTGGAAATAAAAATAATAACATTGTAGCTTCCCCCTTTCCTCACCCACAAGAAAGTATATAAAGGATCACCTATGATTTAGACAGTTTCAATATCAACGAATAACATTTTGAATTATAGGGAAGATTGACCAACATCCCTGCACCCATTTAAACCCCTACTCATCTTGCCATTACATACTCCCCATCAATTAATATTGAAAAGCCTTGAAAATATGGTTCTTTAAATGGTAATTACCTCGTGCTTATCATGCATGGGGGAATCCTACCATAACAACCCCCAACTTAATCACCATGAGAGTCGGTGGGGTGGCCAGGCACCCCCCAAAATCCATTTAACTATGCCCATTGATCAGGGGTCAATTTCTGATACCCTTTTCACCTAGACCTTTTTATTTGGCTGATGTGTTAGAATTGCTTTTTTCAAATCATTAATGAACACATGCGGATATAATCAAGAGGAAAACATGTCAACAATCACATGGTAAAATGTAACACTTGTAATAACAAAGTTCATCTAGTGTGGGCTACGTCTCTGGGAAAAGTCTCTGCACAAGAAGTTCCATTGTAAGGAACTCTCACTGATGTCAAATCTCCTATCAACATGACAACTTCACACATGGTGACAAAGAGCATCCTACCATCAATGCAACAAAGGGATCTCACAACATAAATCACCATACATGATAAATAAATACCACATGAAATACACATAAAGATTCTACATCTTACATCAACACGAATCAACAACAAAAAATACCATAAATATTTTGCATCATACATCAGTAGGAATTAGCAATAGGAAATAAACATAAATATTTTGCATCATGCATCAAATAGGAATCGACATGAAATAAAGCATCCTACATCAATAATCAATTAAGTACATGGCAGCAACACTTAATATACCTCAAATCTAATGATGACTGAAGAATAGGTTGTTGAATCGCTGGATCTGAATGCATCATTGCGAAATTGGCTTCGAATGACATGAAATCAACTGTCGACATGCTGAAATCTGACATTTTCATTCAATTCTGGAAAATTTTCGAACAATAGAGACCTCTATTGCAAAAACTGACACCTCCATCACGTTCGTGTCGCTGAGAGGTGTAAAATCCATATAGCATTTGTCCACTTTGGACACTAGGAAAATTTGGCCCCTCCAGAAATTAGGCTCAATCATGGTTCCATTGCCTCTGCACACTGGCTCATCGTTCTACACCTTGAACTACATGTCACTCCTCTGACCTGCTCTCTCACACAATAAAGGAAGGTCAATTTTATATGTAATGGGTTAGGAAGATCTTACAAGGTTCACCGGTTGGCACGTTGGTTAAGATTCGAGTTTGAAGGAGGAGGGGTCGGGGGATCAAATCCCCCCGCAACCCCACCCCTCCCCTTTTATACATTGAATTCGTTTTTTTTTTTTTTTATGCTGGGTGGGCGAGATCGCTCCACACAACCTGACCTAGCGTGACCCCAATACCATTTAACGTTCCAAATGCCATATATATGCCACCGTTCAAGTTCTGCGGGGTGGCGACGTTTGACCACCTGCCCCCCCAACCACTTTGATCTATATTTTAATATATGTAGGTATGGGGTTTACGGGGGTAACGACCAGTCAGACCATATTTAATATATTTGTTTGTTATGTTGGTTTGGGGGGGCGGGTCATGGCCCACCCCTCCAATTTTTAATTTATTTAATATTAAAACAACCCCTTTTAAAAAATTTAACCGATTCTCTATGGTGGGAGACAAATTGAGTATCCCACATTTTTGTTTCGAATCTGGATGGAGCTGACTGGAATCCGGCTTCCTGAAAATTTAAAAAATGGTGCCTCCTTAACCTGCCAAGTCATCCAGTCAACCTTAGAACTTTGACCAGCTCTAACTTTTGCATACGAACTCGGTTTGACAAACAGTTCACACCGCTACAATCACAACGTCGAGATCTTCAACTTAGAAATTATTTTGCCATGTTTCCATCACTTTGATTTTTTTATCTTCCATAAGCCCTCTTTGTCCTGTGTGTGTCTCTAGAGCCACCTGGATCATCCATCAAACCCATGAAAGTTACGTTATTATTATTATTATGAAAATTAATTAATATATAAGATAAACATGAATATATTTAAAATAAAATGTAGTAAGATTTTTAACCATGGATACTCAACCCCACTTTATGATATATGTAAATATGTTTTGTTACAATACCATGGCTCTTCAATACCACTTTCCCAAAAAGACCATAAATCATTTAATATGACATTTTCTAGTATGATATTTTCTTTAAATAATCAAGTTAATTAATAGGAAAAAGTCATAAAAATACTATGGAGATAAATCTCAACCATCCCATAATAATTTATTTATAGCTACATTAATATGATGACAACTCTATTCCAAAAATTGACATGCGAGTAGGTGTAATTATTGAGAAAACATTATCTAATTCATATAGCTATCCCTAATAATGTTAACTACCTATGAACCCACTAGCTATGCACCCACTTATAATGAAAGCCTATACCTAATTTGGACATTATTAAAAAATTGGACCAGTACGGCATTCTAAATAAGGAATCTTGTTCAAGGTTGTAATTATCTCCGCATGTTCCTCCTACCACACTCTCTTTGTTGTTTCCATTCGGTCCAGAATTTCCTGAATGAGGTTCTGACAATGCTCCATGCAACAAACCAGTTGCTGCCCATGTCCCCCCCATGGCTCCTCCCTCCTCCGCGACGAGCCACCCCATGGCTCCTCCCTCCTCCGCGACGAGCCGACCCACCACAATATGGACCTCGTTGAGAGCGACCTCCTCGACTTTTGATTGAACCTCCCTAGGTGATCCCACCCATTTCCTCCGAGTAGTCGTGATGTTTGCCTCCCATTCTACCACCTTCGCAGCTCGTTGAAGCTGCCGTACACAAGAAGACCCCTTTAGAGCCACCACGCCTTACACAATTGGGGATGGGAGCCAACTCCACTGGGAGAGGCTCACACTACCCTCGGGACTATCCGAATTGGGCTTCAAGCGATATGATGCACTAGACATGTGAGGAGCATGGCACATACTAAACCACCTGAAACCATAGAATAAGAGTACCAAGGGAAACTTCACCTCCTCTATCAGCAAGAACAGCTCCAGTCTCTCCAAGATGGACTTTAGGGGACTCAACCTCACCACATCCATGAATAAATCTCCGACATCCACCCTGAGATGGTTACCCCCCAGCCAAACAACCACCTAGAGAACAATGCATTTGTCGCACAACCGCCACCAAGTCCGAATTTCCCCGACGAAAGAACCAATGGGGGTGACAAAGACCTTATCCCTCTAATTCCATAAGAAAACCACCAGGCCCTAATTGTGCAGCAGAAGAGACCCTAGACCCATGCCGAACCAGCACTACTCCAAGATAACCAATTTACCCCTTCGACTCCTCGGGTCCACAGATTTAACTCGCATACCAAACTCGTAATTAACAAATATAGATGCCCATGTGAACATAGGAGGGATATTTGGCAGCTTAGACGCCACCTTTACCATACCAAACGTCCACAGAGACAACTGTTTACCCACTTGAAATTCACATACCAAGTGCCTTGGAAAAACCAATCTCCAAAACTCTCAATGCGAATTGCACACCACAGCCAGGCATCGCTCGGGTAATAACAGGCCGCACCACCGTCCATTAACTCACCATTGACACCACCACGTGCAACAAGGCATGTGAAGAGAGGTTTCACACAAGGTTCTTTTAACTCCCTCGTACTCGAGGTGCTTGGAGAGGACAAGGGGGCACATCCTTGCATTTGCTTCCACGCATCCATCATTAGATCCCACACGTTCCTTCACAGATTGCACTCTCTCCATCCAACACCCCCATTGGGGAATAAATTGGACCATTTTACAATACATCTCTATTAATTAAATATTTAATAGACCTTATTTAATGAAAGTGACCTCAAAATATATAAACAAAATAAAAATGTACATAGATTTTAAACCCAATTCAAAATAAATAACTAAGTTAATGTTTAAACAAAATAATAAACAAAAGGTGTACTATGATTTAGAGATGAAATGAAGTTTTTTAGAGTATTTATTCTCTTCAATTTTAATCAAAGTCTTGTAGATATGTTTAAAAACTTGAGCTTAAGTTAATTAATTTATAAAATTTTAGTTTTAGAGATTTTTATAGTATCAAATCCAATTAAATATTTAATTAAGTATTCCAAAATTTATTTTAAATAGCAAAAAAATCACAAATTTTGCTTAAAATGACTATTTTGTCAATAAATAATAAACAATATATTTCTTGGAATAAATATAATATATTTCTTATATTTAAAAAAATATTACTTAAATATTTTAAATATTAAAAAAATATTTAATTTAATTATGGTAAGCCTTTATGTCAAGAATTAAAGTTGTTTTTTAAATTTTTGTGGACCGAAGATGACGCCAATTTTGTATAAAATATTTTGTGGACCAAAGATACTCACATTTTGTATCAAATAATCTATTGACGTGGCTTTTAATTGTTTTGTGGACCAAAGATGAATTCAAAATTGGGTATAAAAGAACCTTTACCGCATCACTTCACTACGGGTTCGATATTCACTACGAAGGAGTTAGTTGTGCCTCATTTTCGTATTATTTTCAGTGAAGCAGAACAACGTTTTCAAGTTGTGCCTCATTTTCGTATTATTTTTTGCCGCAATTTGTTTCTCACTCGCCGAATCTGGGTTGTTTCCTACGCCCAGGACTTAGAAATATTAGACTTATCTTCTCTTTCTGTGGGTATGGACTCCTCCTTATTCTACGGGATGGATCCCTACAATATTGAAGGACTGTTTGGTGCCTGCTACTCGCACCCGCTCACTCCTCAACAGCCCTTGGATGGAGATTTTTATGATTATGATGTCGAATACTCGCACCCGCTCACTCTTCAACAGCCCTTGGATAGAGATTTTTACGATTATGATGTCGAATACTCGCACCCGCTCACTCTTCAACAGCCCTTGGATAGAGATTTTTACGATTATGATGTCGAATACTCGCACCCACTCACTCTTCAACAGCCCTTGGACGAAGATTTTTACGATTATGATGTCGAATACTCGCACCCACTCACTCTTCAACAACCCTTGGATGGAGATTTTTACGATTATGATGTCGAATACTCACCCGCCCATACCCTTGAAGTGCCATTCCATGAAGGTTTTTACGATTATGATTTTGACTGCTACTCGCGCCGGCACACCCTTGAAGGGCCATTTGATGATTTCTACTATTTTGATGTCAACTACTTGCACGACATTGAAGAGCAGGATGAAGATTTTGAGTATTATCACGCCCACTCCCGGCGCGCGCACAGTCTTGAATGCAACACGTCCACGGGTTCAGTTCAAAACAACCCAAATTCGAATTCAGTTTCCACTCCTCTCTTCACTGCAGGGGCATCAGATATGTCGCTGGGCATCGTATCTGGGTCTGCCCGGATGGATCATACAGTACTCACTCACGTAAGCTTTAAATTTTGTTCTATTTCGCAAAAAGTTTTTACAGTCCTTTGTGCACATATTCAAGAAATAGATCTATGCTAAATCGTTAGAGGTACATTAACACCGGGTGAGAACCTTTGTCTATTCACTTATAGAAGAGTGTTTTAGAACCTTTTCTTTCCTCATAAACGTTTCCTTTGCACGCAGGGAGTGAACTCAACAGGCTGCAAATTGGAGAAACTTGAAGAAAGTCTTAACGTCAGAATTGAAGAAACCAGGGAACCCATTGCCATTGTGAATATTGCAGAAAACTCCATCAAAGGAGGAGGCGAAATTATCGAAATTATCCCAAAGGGAGAGGAGGATTATTCTTCAGGGAAATCACAGCCGGTGAGAGGTGGTGATGATGATGATATGGATGAGGAGTGGGAGCTTATCCAGAAAGTGGAAATTGACACAGCTGCTTGAGGCACAGTAGAATTAATTAAGGCATTCTTCTTTTATTTCTTTAGTGCGGCCTTTTTACAATTTTTTTTGCACTTGATTACGAACCAAGAGATTCAGCTCATCTTATGTCTGTTGCTAGATGAGATTATGTATTTAAAATGCAATGATTATGTAATATGTCTTTTATATTTTTCTTAATTTCTCTGTTTACATCGTATTTATGTTTTTTAATATTAGAATACATAAGATTATATAGTATCTCTTTTATATATTTCTTAATTTCTGGTTATATCTTATGTTCTTTAATATTAGAGTATCTTGAATTTTTAATCTCTATAACTATTTATGACTTATGGGTTTTCTTTTGATATTCACTCTATTCAATGAGGTAATTAAGCAATTATCCATTAATTATCAAGTGTTAAGTAAGCCTTCTACAAAATCTCAATATAGTCCACATGATTAATGAATAATACTTTAATATAAATGTTTTTGATTTGACATGCTTGAATATAATGGAGTCTATATAAATATTAGGCAGGTTGAAGTCATGTATTTTTGAGACATTCGGTTCAATAATTATTATTTATATTTAGATTATGTAATGTCTGTAACATATTCAATAATACATATTCACCCATGTAACATTACTTTTCCCTTCAAAGATTCTTTGCCCTCAAAGGATATGGGTGAAAAGGCTTTTGAATATTTACTTACACTTGATCTTGATGCTAGCATGGTTGGTGATATTAAATAATACAAACTTCTAAGCACATAGGAACTGAAACATGATGTGAGGAACCTAATTCAATCATTTCTGGAATATTTTGCCTATAGGCTTTCCAAGATGAATTGTTAACATAAGGCTTGATAATGTTGGTATTAGTATCCTTTAGAAGATTATTGATGATAATACCCTAACTCATCAATGTACACACCCTTGTGATTAGGCTATCAAAAGGTGTATTAGTAGTGTTTTATTTCTTTTCTTATGGAGTTTTATTTTCTCTATGCATTGATATGGGATCATTAATTTCTCAGCTCATATTAGTAGGTAGCATCAAAATTTATATTTTTCATATTACAATATTTGAGGATGTTTTTATTTCAATTTTGTTCACATATTTTTCACTACTACATAGTACAAGAAAATTTGATGGTACTACATAGTACAATCAATATGAAACTATTTCCTTCTAGTGTTCTTATTGTCATGCTTATTAGTTATTTTCTATTACAACATTTGAATACATGGTGATTAATACTGTTGAATGATGGACACGGGGAGAAAGGGAAGAAGAGAGAGGCAAATATGACGATGAGACATTGCATATTAGAGGGAAAATATGATGTTGAACCAAAGGCCAAGCTACAAATCTCACTAGGGAATTCTAATGTTTAGGCATAAAAAATATGATGGATTAATTTGATGTTGCCATCATACATATGAAAACCCATTCCAACCTTATGGTGTCAAAAATATGAAATTTATTGTCGTGCATTCATGGCCACAATGTACATCTGACAACTTGATGCAATCTTATGGTGTCACAAACTTGACCATTGACAAGGGCATATATTAAATATTTTCTTTATATATGATGGTAGTTGTGTTGAATAGTTGATTGTATACTATTGTGAATCTCATGACTAGTACCCACCACTTCATGGGTGACACACCTAGGAGAAATTTTTTCTACCACGCTATAGCCAACAACCCTTTGTAGCCATCAACTAGCATGCTGTGTCTTTTCTCTACCTCCTAAGCCAGTCATGTGGTATCTAACCCATCTGTATTGATCGTATGTTTGAAGGTGGGCCTCCTGAACCCAAAGTCATGCCTTGAGATTTGGTAATTAAGTATTGGGTTCACTTATATTGGACACTTCTCGACATGAATTAATCGGGGGATTCAATGAAAAGAGCGGGCTTAGTGTGTGCTTACATCCCCTTGACCTTAGTTGGATGTTACCCTTAGATTTTAGTCACCTGGGATCTCCTTTACTTACAATTTTTTTTTAGGGTGGTACTACATGGGAAACCCCAACTTTGGTTTTGTGGTTATGCTCCCTTATCCACATATATCACTTTCCTTCCACTCACTATAACCCCATTCATAATATCTCCACCTTGGTCTACATTCCTTAATTAGTTCCTCATAGGGTTAACCTTCCCATTCCCTTGCCCCAACCTTGGGCTAGGCCTCGAATGATGCCCCAGAGGTTGAAGGAAGTGAAAAATAAAATTAAAATCTTAAATGGCCGCATTCAATAGGAGAATGTACCACAATATGAAAAGTATTGTTGGGGTAAACATAATTAATATGTGGGAAAAATCTAATGCATGAGCTCTACCCTATACCCATGGCCATCACCCTGGTTCCATAGGCCCTACGCAAGCCTCCTTTATCATTCAGGAATGCATGATTTTACCAACCCCTTGAGCGTAATGAACTACCCTGCCAAAAATGGCATAATCACTATTATATCTTACACATCATGCTCTTATACTTTAAGCCCTAAGAAGTTAATCAAAAAATATCATAAAAGGAAAACTACATATAAATAAGCGTGGAAAAATCAAGGTTGAGCCTACAAATTACATACCCAGGTTTGGGCTTCCCTTTCTCTAGTTACCCTTGTGCCTCAATATGTGGCCCAAGATTTCCCTTATCATTCCCTATTCCATTTCACCTCTTTGTCACATGCCATCACCATTTGAGGGATTTACCTTAGACATATTGTCCCCTCTAAAGGTACAAATGACCTAATAAGGTACTTGGTTAACCCGCTTTGGAGCTTAGAGACATTAACACATGAAAAAGCCCACTATGGAAGGGTATGCCATTGTGAAGTATCCACTTCTTGTCCATGGTTTGTAAGCTCTCTTACCTAATTACTTTAATGAATTTTTGTACTGGAAGGCTAGGGGATGCATTGAATATTATATAGGATTGGAGATGGTGTCCATTTGGGTTTGGTCTCCCTATACGAGGTCCTAACCCTCGATATGGATATATTGACACATATAGCATGTGCGTAGATATCCATGGGCCTCCAAAGCACCATAAAATACTCCATGGGTCCCTAGATATGTTCATAGATTGCTAGAGATCCACCCTTTGGATGAAGAAGATGCATTTCATACATTATGCCCAGTTGGCCCCACAGGTGCACAACACACTTGGTAGTGTCCCAGGACTTGTACGATGACATGGAAGCATTGATTCCATCATCTGAGCCCTTAGAGATGATCTTCGACTCATATGGAGACCCATGAGGTCATTGGTGTGCCCCCACAACCACTAGGAGCACAATAGGTTTATTTTTTGGATAACAAAGGGACACCCCCTTGTCCATCACTTTTGAGGATCCTATTTATCATTATGGCACTTATGGGCCTCACTGGGCCTCTTGGAGGGCCCTACGACATGCATAGATTATTATTCGACCTCGTGAGAGGCTTATTATTTTATTTGTGAGCTAGTTTGGTGGGCGTGTCACCAAAAGTTACTTATTTTTTATATTATTTTATTTTTAGGGGCTAACATAAGCCCAGTAGGTAATTCAAACTCCTAATGAGTGTATAAATAGGAGTTGAATGAATTCAGTTTCGATCATCACTTGGATTTGGATTGGGTTCTTCTTATCTTGGAGCTTATTATATTACAATTTTTTTTATTATTGGATATATTGTCTTACATTCAAGTGAAATTTTAACGCTAATTTCTTTCATTTTGCTGCATATATTGGTTATGAGATTCTTGCTATTTAGGGCTAATTGTTGCATGCATTTATGACATCAATGTGGAATTATGTTTATATTTATATTACCTCCATGTATGGGCCATGTTTAATCAATGAATTTTCCTACAGGTCGAGTTATCTAAATAATCCTCTTCCATTTTCATTGAAGTATAAACACGTTTAAGGTCACTTGTATTCTCTTGCCATGAACATTGGATGAAGTCAACTTTGAGAGCCTCCTTGAACAAGAAACAAAGTGCATATTAATAATTATCCTTCACTCCATATCCCAAAGAGGAACTAGGCATTGATCCATCAAAATTTGTTCACTTAAACCATATTCTTTCACATTTTCCTCCCTCTTCTAGGTCTAGCCACGTTGGGCCACCTAGGGCATCAATTTCCCAACAAACGAGCCCTAAAAAAATTTCAATCTCCTAGGACCTACTACACTTGTGTGTCCTCAAGGTTTCCTTCAAATTTGAAGATATTTCAATAGTGGGATTTCGAGATATCCCAAGCCCTTGGTCTAAGATCAAAATTTTCCCTAGTGTTCCAAAGGCTAGTATCTCATAGTATCAATTGGGCATATTTAAGTGAATTCCTGTTTGATCCTTTTCCCTTGCCTTGGTGAGGTTAATTATATAACTGATTGCTAGACACCATCCCCTTAACCTATGAAAGGTCCGCTTGGCCCCGTGTGGTCCCATTTCTTATCAAAGACAATTCATCAAAGGCAACTCTGGAATCCAGGTCCTATAAGGATTTTAGGGAGTGGAAAACTCCTTTCAAGTCATATCGCCTCAACCTAAGCCTAAAATCCTCACCTCCTTTCTCTAGAAAGTATTTTACCTTGATTAAAGAGAAAGAAAGATCCATTCTTAATCGTATCCTATGGAAAGTGTCTATAAGGTCACTTCACATCTGTTTTTTGATCCATCCCTTATAAGTGACTTCGTAATTATTGGGTCTCCTCCCATCTGTGAAATTCCATAAAGAGAATGGAGACTTACTTGTGGTGACATTGGTCTAAGTCTATCATTTCCCTTGACCTAGCAGTTCCCCTCTTAGGAGCCCCTTTTACTTCCCCTTTTGTTTTGAGTGGTAATTTTTATCACTCCATTTGTGGGGACACGAGATGTGTGTTTTGTTCCCCTTACGACATATTGAGATATCATCATTAATGACTCCATTGGAATAATGAAGCCCTATTTATTCATTAAACCTTAAGTTCGATGCTTGTAGGGTGAAGCAAGAATGATTGTAGGCATATTCAAATTCACCTTGGTAAATCTTACATATTTTTCTTGCATAGATCAAATATGTTGTCTTTCTTTGATAATTTTCCAACCTTGGACATTGCTAGCATTTCTGGGCACCCTATTCATGTCGTAGGAAGGATAGTAGGTGGGGTGCTCGTGTTTAATGGTGATCCACTCTCTGAAATTGACACTGTAGAAATATTTAATGCACATGATTGAAAAGAGAAAGTGGTTCACCAAGATTTCCTTATGTTTTGTTCGTGGGTTCTCTCGGTGGTCATAATTCATGGCTACATGATCATGAACCTAAGAGTATCTCATCTATTGAGGAGTTCATTGGTGACTTCTTAGTCATTTTCATTTATACCCTCTAGTAGATATAGATATTGAGAGAGAAGGGGAGGAGAGAGATAGGGAGTGGGAAAAGGGAGAGAGAAAGAGCTAGATAGATAGATATGAAGAGAGAGTGTGTATGTTTGGGTGGTGAGATAGAGAGATAAAGAAGGAGAGACAATGGGAGATAGAAATATAGGAGGAGAAGAGATGTGATTGCATTGAAATAAATGCACACTATTAATCTAATTACCTTGAAATTAATATACATCTAGTCGAAAAGTCCATAAATTTGATGATAAGAATCCAATGACAAGGCATGAGATTGAAAATATGTCAACATATAGTTAAATAAATGGAAAATAAGAGATGAATATTATGTCAAGAATTTAATGAAAAATCAATAAAATATCCAAGAGAGTCCCACTAGAAATTCCACCAATTCGATGATAGGAATTTGACAATGGGCCATTGGATAGTCAACGAAAAATATGATGTCAAACCGAAGGCCAACCTGCACATATCTTAAATATTTGCTTTATATATGATGGTAGTTGCATTGAAAAGTTGATTGTATACTATTGTGAATCCGATGACTATTAACCACCACTTCATGGTTGATTTACATAGGATAAATGTTTTCTCCATGATGATATTTAAACAATAGCTAGTAGCCCCTTGCAACCATCAACTAGCTATTTATGCCTTTTCTCCTCCTCCTAACCCAATCATGTTGTCCCTCACCCATCTGTATTGATTATATGATTGAATATGGGTCTCCCAAACACAAAGGTATGTCTTGTCATTTGGTAATTAAGTATTGGGTTCACTTATAATGGACACTTCTAGGCATGAATTAATGGGGGGATTCAACGAAAAGAGTGGGCTTAGTGTGTGGTTATGTCCCCTTGACATCTATTCGGTATTACTCTTGGATTTTAGTCACAGGGGATCTCCTTTATTGACCATTTGGTTCTAGGGTATTACTACTTGGGAAACTCAGAATTTGGTTGCATGGTCTCGCTCCCTTATCCACATATATGATACCCCTTCCACTCTCTATACCCACATTCATCATATCTCCACCCGGGTCCACATTTCTTCATTCGGTCCACATAGGGTTAACCTCCCCATTACCTTGCCCCCACCTTGGGTGACACCTGGAATAATGCCCCAAAGGTTGAAGCAAATGAAAAATAAAATTAAAAGCATAAATGGCCACATTCAATAGGAAAATGTACCACAAGATGAGAAATATGGCTCTACCCCATACCCATGGACATCACCCTAGTTCAATCAACCCTTTATGATCCTAGTTTATCATTTAGGAACCCATGATTTTCCAAAACCTTGGAGGGAAATGAACTGCCCTACCAAAAAGTGGGTAATCATTGTTATATCTTAGACATCATACTCTTATCCTTTGAGACCTGAGAAGTTTATCAAAGAAATATCATAAAAGGAAAAAGGCATATAAAGTAGGGTGCAAAAATCAAGGTTGGGGAACCTCATGTACCATGATTTCTCCCACCTACAAATTACATACCCACATGTGGGCTTTCCTTTCTCTAGCTACCCTTGTCCCCCAATATGTAGCCTGGGATTTCCCTTATCATTACCAATTCTATTTCACCACTTTATCACACGCCATCACCATTTGAGGGATTTACCTTGGACATACTATCCCCTCTAAAGGTATAAACCACCTAATAAGGTATTTGGCTAACCCACTTTGGAGCTTGGACACATTAACACATGTCAAAGCCCACTATGTAAGGGCATGAGATTGTGAAGTGTCCACTTGTTTTCCATGGTTTGTAAGCTCTCTTACTTGATTAGTTTAATGACTTGTTGTACTGGAAGGCTAGCGGATGCATTGGATCTTATACATGATTGTGGATGGTGTCCATTTGGGTTTGGTCTCCCTATATAGGGTCCATGATCAGATTTGGATCAAGGACCTAAGTGATAGCTGAAATTTCAAAGTGTTTGAAAGTGTGTCGAACCTGAGCGACATGATATATCTTGTCTTCCTTATTCTGGTGCCGTGAACGATTTGAAAAACCAACACCATATGAAGATGTTATCGCGTTTTGAAAAGTCCAGTAAATTGCAAATTTTGATGGTTGAATAGGTTTGACTGGGCATTTGTATAGTCAGAAAAAAGAATATTCGAGGGAATATTCTAAGAATAGTCCTTAGAATATTCCTTCTGGGCCAGTCGTATTTTGACAAATGGCAGGGTATTATTTGTTGCATGGATTGTATGTATTATTTTTAGCCAATGATAGGTCACCATGTGGCAGGTCCATAGGCCCAAGATTAGTGTTGCAAAATTTTGGTTTGGGTCATTGGAGTGGACCTCGTAAACTCCTCGCCATCACGCCCATTCCTAATCATCTAGGTTATCAATTTAAAGTTTGGTGATTTCACATCTTAGGGAGTGAAGGGGCCAGCCTCTCCCCATATGGTCATCACCCTTGAACCAAGGGATACCAGCGCCGTGTTAGCCCCCTATAAATTTCTTGACACGAAAGTAGGGGGCTAATTTGTTTTATGAGCCTTCAAGGAATGCATTTTTCTCCTGAAAACACATCATCCTTGAAGCCTCTACATGCTCTCTGCCCTTTGATTATTCCCTCTGCTTTTATTAAGTCAATAAGCCTCTCTGATTGTGAAAAATTGTGCTCCAAAGGGCCTTCATTTGCCCCTCTTACCCCTGTAGAATTCTCTATTTCATCCCTTTTTCCCCTTTTTCAAAGCCTCCCTTTCACCCCTAAATTCCTCCCCTAGTCCTTCTAAACCATCCCAAAATCCCCTCTAAACCATACACACACCCCTTGTTTGGTTTAGAAAACCCTTATTCCCTCTATCGTCACCCTTTCCTAGCCTCAAATTGCATTGAGAATGGGCCAAAAACCCATATTCTTCATATGCAGGCCTAGAACTTTTCGGCCAGCCCCCGTAAACCAATTCTCCATGTGACCTGGGTGCTAGAACCAAGCACTAGCCCAAAAAGCACTTAGTGCAGTTGTATATAGGGCGCAGTACCCACCGTCGATCTATACAGATCCGACGGTCTTCGTAGATCAGCATCGTGCTCGTGGCCCACCCTTTTCACTTCTCCGATCGTATATCCACCGTCCGCTCAACTCCCAGATCGACGGTTCATATTTCACCCGCCCCAGCGGTCCCGCGCTAAAACACTATTCAAAAACCGCTGGTTTCCATTGCACCGCTTTTGAAGGGCGAGTGGTATTTTTCATTTCAGAGTGATGCCATTCACCGCATGACACGTGGCTCCGCGCACTGTTTAAAAACCATCCCCCATTGTGCATTAACGTTCAGCTGTGAACCCAGTGCGATATTGTCATCCACCATTAGATCTATGGTTTTCCGTCCGACGGCGTTCGCGCCCCGAAGTTGCACGGGGGATAACTCAAGGCAAAAAGGACCCTTGGCCCACCATTTGTCACCCTCCGACGCATTCTCAACCGTCGATCTCCTCCTGAGATCAGACGATCCAGATTAAATGCATGCCCCACCATTGACCAGGTCCTGCCACGTCACCATTCCACATGTCTTTGTCACATTTTCGTCCATTCCCTATATATTTCATTCAAAGGTAATAATTTTAATGTTTTACGTTTAAATTTCCAGTTTCGTCACCTTCCAACTGCATCTCCTGTTGTTCCACGTCGTTCCTCCACAGTATCCTCTGCATTCGTCATCCTCATCCACATTGTAGAAATTTGAATAACTGATATATTATTCATCGAGATTCTCCTAATCACACACTATTTTATCTTCATCCACAATACAAAATATCTTCTACCATTGATCATTACACGTGGAACTAAAATCAATTGCATGCACACATTAAAACCATAAAAATTCACATATATGAACATAGTATTTCATGGGAAAGCTTAAAGTTGAAAACCCTATTTATCTATATATTATATGTCATAGAGATCATGTAAAAATCATTGTACAAAGCTCCTCACAAGCTCTCAGGACAACCTCCAATTGCTACACACTAATCAAGCTAGATCTAGCAAAACACATGCTCCAATCTCTACCACTTGATAGCTAGCCTCTATTGTGTAATCAATGCTATGGATGGCTCATTAAATAACATAAACCACCTGGCTTGTATTGTGCAATCCTCATGGGCTTCTCCAATCACTGGTAGTTGCAAATATGCAACAATATAGTCACAACTGATAGTTAACCTGCTCTTTCACCTATTTCTACACTGGTCTCCACTGAAACTGTCCATGCACTAAAGTTAACTGATGCATTCTTTAGTTGATTAATGAGTTTATAATTACTGAATTAATTTAATAATTAATTCACACCACTCTCACTAATTGTATCAAATAGTTAAACTGAATACAAATAGCTCAACTATGTTTATATTAGTTAAACTGAACACAACTCCATTAACTTCCTCAATCAACTCCACCAAACTCTGTCACATGAGTTCTAACTGAAGTATCCATGCAATAGCTCCACTTAACCCCTAGGAATAGCGTAATTCCTTCTGTCAGCTCTTGTGCCACATCTGTGCACTTAACTAAAGTTCTCCAAGAGAATAAGATAATGTTTAGAGTCTAAATATTATTAAGAGCTAACAATATTTGACATATCTATTTTTAGACTAGCAATCTAAAAATAGATTCCGCCCAGTATTTCTAAAAATATAAGTCCATCTATTTTTTCCAACTTGACCAAGCATCCACAAATAGCATCCTGCAAGTCATAGAATATGATCCATATGTATAAAAATAGACATAGTCTAAAAATAGACTTTGCGCCAAAAATAGCCTGCGGGCCCACTTAGTGAAGGTGACTCTTTTCACTAAGCTCATCATCTTGTTGCAATCTCAACACTCCCCCTCAACAAGATAGGGATTATCTGCCACCTCGATTCTGCCTCAGTGGTATTCAAATTTGCTCCTAGTGAGCGCCTTCGTCAAGATAGCAGCATCCTGATCCTCCAAAGGAATGTATGAAAGTAACATGATCTTCCATTGCGCACAATCTCTGATATGATGATACAGGATATCAATGTTTTTAGATCTATCATGAAATACCAGATTAACCGAGATTTTAATGCAACTCAGATTATCACAGTAGATCATAGTAGGATCTAAGTGTGAACCGAACAACCCGACCAGGATCTTCCTCGTCCATATAGCCTCGCATGCAGCCAAACTCGCTACCATATACTCGGCCTCTGCTGAACTAAGTGCCATGGATCTTTGCTTCCTGTTGTACCAAGAAACTGTTGTCGACCCGATACTGAAAATCCCTCCAGATGTGCTCTTTCTGTCCATTGGGCTCCCTGCACAATCTGGATCCGTGAAGCCACACAACTTCACCTCATCTTACTGTCTGTACCATAATCCATATCCCGATGTGCCTCTGATATATCTCAATACATGCTTCCCCGCCTTCCAAAAGAGCTTGGTAGGCTTAAACATAGCTTGTGAAAGCTGGTTAACAGCATAGCATATGTTAGGTCATGTATTAACCAGATACATAAGCGACCCCACCAACTGTCGATAAACAGTGGGATCCACTACCTCTGCTGAAGTAGCATCCTCCTTCCTCCAACCACCAGGAAGAGGAGTATCAACAGGCTTGTAGCCATGCATGTTGAACTTCTCTTGTATCTCCCGGACATACTTTCCTTGAGAAAAAAATAGTCCATCACTGCGCTGCCAAATTTCCAATCCCAGGAAATACTGAAGGAGGCCCAAGTCGTTCATCTCAAACTCCTTTGCAAGATCAGCCTTGCATGAGTGTATCAACAGTTCATCACCCGTCAAAATCAAATCATCTACATAAAGTACAATGATCAGCAACTTAACCTCCACCACTATCTGGTATAGGTTTGGATCTGCCTCACTCTTGGAGAATCCAAGTCCGGTGAAATAACTGTCTATCCATGTGTACCAAGCACGAGGTGCTTGTTTCCAACCATTCCAACCCTTACAATGCTCTCTTGAGCACTGCACACATGCGACTCGGCTACTGCGAAGATCTCAAAACCTTCGGAGGGCCTCTATGTCCCACCTCCTCCCGGAATAAGATACATTGAGGAACTCGGCCTTCATCCCATCGATGAATGTGCCCCACCCCATCTGTCTTTAGAAGAAAAGATAAATTAACGTACTTGGAAGAGTTAAGAATACCTTGTGACAGGTGCAAAGGTCTCCTCATAATCGATCCCCTCAATCTGTGAAAAGCCTCGGGCAAAAACTCTTGCCTTGTACTTCTCCACACTCCTGTTAGCTGCTTGCTTCACTTTGTAGATCCATCTCGAACCCACCACTGATTTCCCTTCCAGCCTTGGGACAATCTCCCATGCAATGTTTCTGACAATCGAATCATACTCTTCCACCATGGCATCTACCCATGCGGGATCCTCCACAACTTCCTCGAAAGAGGATGGTTCTGTCATGATACACTTACTCATAAGAGCCATGTATCCAGTATACCGGTCAGGTGACTGTCTCTTTCTGCGTTGTGATGTAGGTGCTACTACAACCCTCTCTGCATCTTGAGCCAGTCACTCAACTTCTGTAGTGCGCTTCTGCCCTCTGATGGTTGGCACTGCATGAGTGGTCTCTTCCAATCCATGAACTTTCTCTTGTGGCTGATCCACATCCTGAATCTCATCCTTAGGAACTAATAGCTCCTCATCTGCATGCAAGTGTGGCTCCCTCTCAAGCAAACACTTCATGGCTTTCTCCTCATGAAATTTGATATCCCGTCGCACAACAGTCTTGCGATTGTCTAGAAAATACACATGATAGTTGTGGGGCGTATCAGTGTATCCCACAAATATCCCAAACTCTGCAGTCGGCTCCAGCTTCTTCCTGGCATCCTTCATCACATGAATGTAAACAAGTGAACCAAAAATCCTCAAATGGGAAATATCAGGCTTCTTACCAGAAAATACCTCCTCGGGTGTACTCATGCCAAGTATCCTGTGAGGACAACGGTTCTGCACATATACTGCAGTATTTCATGCCTCAGCCCACAAGTGTATGGGAAGGCCCTGATCCTACAACATCGCCCATGCAACATCCACGATTGTTCTATTCTTCCACTCAGCAACCCCATTCTGCTGTGGGTTATGAGGTGCTATGAGCTCTCTTCGAATTCCTTTTGCGCTACAAAAGTCCTTGAATTCGCCAGAGATGAATTCACTACCATTGTCGCTCCTAAGAGCCTTCACCTGCTTCCTTGATTATTTCTCAACCAGTGCCTTGAACTCACAGAACTTTGAGTATGTCTCACTCTTCTTCTGCATGAAGAAAATCCAGCACTTACGAGAAAAATCATCAACAAATATCAAATAGTACCTATGCTTTACTTTTGAAGCTACTGAGAAAGCTCCACACACGTCTGTGTGAATTCTCTCAAGGATCGTCATGGCGCGACCATCCTTCTCATGAAAGGTGGCTCTCACAAATTTTCCTAGGGTACACCCCTTGCACTGATCTGACTACGCAAGAGTACCCTTAGGAATCCTAGTAGAAATCTGCTGCAATATCTTCAAAGCTCCATGGTGAAGGTGGCCCAATCTCTGGTGCCACAACTTGCCATCATCCCGGCTCACCACTCCTTTTGTCTTGTTTTCCATTGATGTGCAGCCATCTACCTGCAATTGATAAAGGTTCTTAACTCGAACCCCTATCCTCCGGGTCTCACCAGTTGCCTTACTACGTAGGAAAGCCTTTCCCTCGCTAAAGACAACATCATATCCCTTGTCTTCTAACATTGCCACAGAGATAAGATTCTTCTTCAATCCTGGAGCATGCATCAATTCCTTCAATAAGAAGGGTTTACCAGACTCCCTCTCAAAGGAAATGGTACCGATACTAGTCGCATTGTATCTACCATCATCTCCCATCTCAATGTGCAGTCCAAGATCTTTCTCATCCAGATTAGTAAACAAATCTCGATCTCCTGTCATGTGAAAAGATGCACCACTGTCAAGAAACCACATTGAACCCATCACACTTGAGACCAAGCATGCGATCAACAAAAAATCCAGCTCAAACTGTGAGGCTAAGGCCTCTCCAGCTGCAGATCTAGCAGCCTGCTTATTTTTCTTGTTCTGTGGACAACTAGTGGCGTAATGTCCGTGTTGGTGACAGTGAAAGCACTTCACCTTGGACATGTCCTGCTTCTTGCCTTTCACACCAGATTGAGAAGATTTCTTGCTCTTCCCCTTCTTTTCTTTGGTAGCCAAAGCACAATTCTCTTCATTAGATTTCTTTGATGAAGATCCATCCCTGGTACTTCGCCTTATCTCCTCTTGCACAAGATCCGACCAAAGTTTCTCCCATCCTGGCAATTTCTCCCGACCATTTACAGAGTCCTAATAGGAATGCCAACTCTTCGAAAGCCCAAGGAGAGCCAACCTGACCAAGTCCTCGTCATCAAAATTAACCCCCACACATCCTAGCTCATCCTTGCATTGGATGAACTTCGTGAGGTACTTGGGCATACTGTCGCCTTTCTCCATTTTTATGTTTTTAAGTTTATCCTTGAGCGCCAACTTCCTTTGGTCAGTCTTGCTTTGAAATAAATTTGTCAAAGATTTCCACATCAAGAATAGAGAAGCCTTACCATGAAGGCTCGATACTATGTGATCCTTCACACCTTCCAATAGAATCCTTCGACACTTTGTTGTCTTCTTTTTCCATGCGTCAAGTACGACAACATCACTAGAAGTAGGTTTTGGAATTTCTGCATCTATGAACTCCTTCAACCCATTTTCATCCAGCACCGCCTCCATCCTGTACTTCCATGCAATATAATTCGAGCTTCCCTCAAGGGCACACTCCAATCGCAATCCATTGAAAGACATCTCAACTTCGACACCAAGAAAACACTGCTGCAAATTCGAATTCCACCAGCACAAAACTCAACCGCTTCAATGTTTTGAAATTGCTCCAATGATCAATATCACTCTGATACCATGTATAAATTTGAATAACTGATATATTATTCACCGAGATTCTCCTGATCACACACTATTTTATCTTCATGCACAATACAAAATCTCTTCTACCATTGATCATTACATGCGGAAATAAAATCAATTTCATGCACACATTAAAACCATAAAAATTCACACATATGAACACAGTATTTCATGGGAAATATTAAAGCTGAAAAACCCCAAATATTTTTATATTATATGTCATAGAGATCATGTAACAATCATTGTACAAAGCTCCTCACAAGCTCTTAGCACAACCTCCAATTTCTACACACTAATCAAGCTACATCTAGCAAAACACATGCTCTAATATCTGCCACTTGATAGCCAGCCTCTATTGCGTAATCAATGCTATGGATGGCTCATTAAATAACATAAACCACCTGGCTTGTACTGCGCAATCCTCATGGGCTTCTCCAATCATTGGTAGTTTCAAATATGAAACAGTATACTCACAACTGATAGTTAACCTGCTCTTTCACCTATTTTTGCACTGGTCTCCACTGAAACTATCCATGCACTGAAGTTAACTGATGCATTCTTTAGTTGATTAATGAGTTTATAATTAGTGAATTAATTCAATAATTAATTCACACCAATCTCACTAATTGTATCAATTAGTTAAACTGAATACAAATAGCTCAACTATGTTTAGATTAGTTAAACTGAACGCAACTCCATTAACTTCCTCAATCAACTCCACCAAACTCTGTCATATGAGTTCTAACTGAAGTATCCATGCAATAGCTCCACCTAACCCCTAGGAATAGCATAATTCCTTCTGTTAGCTCCTGTGCCACATCTGTGCACTTAACTGAATTGCTCCAAGAGAATAAGATAATGTTTAGAGTATAAATATTATTAAGAGCTAATAATATTTGACATATCTATTTTTAGACTGGTAATCTAAAAATAGATTCCACCCAGTATGTATAAAAATAGAAGTCCATATATTTTTTCAAACTTGACCAATCATCCACAAATAGCATCCTGCAACTCATAGAATATGATCCATATGTCTAAAAATAGACATAGTCTAAAAATAGAATTTGCGCCAAAAATAGCCTACGGGCCGACTTAGTGAAGGCGACTCTTTTCACTAAGCTCATCATCTTGTTGCAATCTCAACACACGTCCCGTTTCCATTTTCGTAGTCACCCACATCATCTGACCCCATGCCGGTTTTCTTAACATGTTTACGTGTTTTGCAGGGTTACAGGCAGGTAGAAAACTGCCATGATTCACTGTCACTGTTATAGTGGCAAAGAACGCAGGGGAGACCATGTGCAGAGATCTAAATTATGAAGAAAGGCCTGGGAAGGTGTTATGACATAACCTTCATTAAAGGAATAGGGTTAAACTTTTTCGAAGCATTCCAGAGGCATTAAAGCTCAATTTTCACAAACATGGACAGTATAGGAGCAAAAAATGAGTATCAATGAAAGATCGGAGAATTTAAGACTGGTAATCAAAGACTTTTGAAGCGATTGAAGGGAAAGGTACTATATTGAAGACACCATGGACCACATAGAAGGTAAAACGCATGGAAAATAATATATATTAGTGTCACCATCAGCAGAATGTTCCTACCCGTGAAAGGATGGAGTGCCCATACAGTTCTCATCCTATGCCATGTTATAGAGATATTTTCTGACGTGACAACAGTCCTGATGCTATCAGAGAATTTGTTTCACAGTATGGCAGACCCTAGAATCATTATTCTACCTTTTTGTTTAATTCACCAGAGTACCACATGTATTGCAGAGGTATTACAACAAGTACATCAAAGACATACTTGGAGTAAATTGCAGTCTGACGAAGACCACTCTTTCATCCAAAGAGTGCTGAAGTTAAATGCCCATAATTTAAAACAGAATGGGGCCTCTGCCCTCTTCCTCTTCTTTGTTTTAGTGCTTCATCTAGTTTTCCACCTACCTCCTCTTCCTCTATTCAGCTATGAAATTCATGAAGAAACTCATTATAAGGGTTGTTTTTGTTGATGGGCTATCTATGAATGGCAAGTTTTTTCTCTTGAGACATGTTCTCTGTGTAATGTTCTAAGATAGGCTGAGGAAGATGTTTTTAGACTAAATACCAAGCTATTGGCAATTTTGTACTTGATTGGTGTCACTCTTTAATATGACAAGCACATTTCTTTGGATCCTGATTTAAAGCAGTGGTGATTTTTTTCTATCTCTGTATTTGTTCTACCTTGTAGTTCATTTCATTTCATTTCTTCTGGCTCACATCAGAAATATGGCATAGGATTTACCCTTGTTAGGTACCCTATGTTTCTACTCTCCTTGCCTTCAATGTTTTCTACTGTATGTGTTATCTGATTATTGTTTTCAAGCTAATTTAACCATTGTAGTGGTCAAAACTTATGCTGCTAGCTGATGTATGAATTAATGAAACTGTCCTCAGATGTTCTTGTTAGGCTTTAGTTGAATGAATTGGAATATTGGGAGTTCAGAACTTTGTGTTAGTCTCACCAACATCCTTTCACCTGATTAAACCTTTCTAAGTTCTCTTAAGCTGGAGGCTAAAGCATTAAGAGTTCAAAGTCTCTCTCTGATATCAGGTTTTCAACTTGTGTTATATATCTTTAATGTTCCTTGTCTGAAGAGTTAACCTTTAGGTTTTGGATCACAGGTGTCCAACGGCATGTCCTGTCCCTGGATCTAATTTCTGAAAGGTCACCTTGGAGGTTTCCTTGCTTTCACCTTCTCTCTTACCATTTCATGTCACACTATCATCTTTAAGATCCAATGCTTTAGATGACTAGCCCAACTGAAAGCCTGCATATTGAATAGCAAGTAAACCCTTTCCTGACTCCATTTCCCAATGGTCTTGAATGTTCTCTGAATTCCCTCTCCTCTGCTGAAAATCCTCTTTGCTCAGCCTTGTCATATATTGAACCCTTCTTTCCTGATTCCCAACAACCAACCAAACGAAATCAAACAAACAAACCCTGATCCTATAACTAGCCTAATATCTTAAATTTGAGCTTCAAAGACATAAAAAATTTGCTAATATAGGGATATCCCTCTCTGGACCCAGGCGGGCTAGATCCTGAGGTCTGAAAGTGGTTCTGATGTTGTCTCATCTTTTGGTCTTTCCAATCTGGCCAAAACATGGGAACCCCAACATAATGGAAACTCTGCTGGGGAAGGAACTTTGAACACCTTTAACTGCTATATCCTCTGGTTGTGTTTCTCCCACACTCTTAGACAGAGTCTGGAAAGGGCCAGGTAGCCTCCAGATCTCACTCTCTTTCAGAGGTGAAATATATGGTAAAATCCGTCCTAGTCAATCTCTGGTTAGAGTCTATTTTGTTTCAGGATATCCCTGAAAAAGGGACATCACATAAGCACTGTGATGGACAGTGTACCCCCAGAAACACCCTAAACCTTCCACGTGGTGATTCCATAGTTCCTTAAAGATCAAAGAATCCACTTCCTAAGAGCCTTCACCAGCTTCCCCGATTCTTTCTCAACTAGTGCCTTGAACTCGCAGAACTTTGAGTATGTCTTGCTCTTCTTGTGCATGAAGAAGATCCAGCACTTACGAGAAAAATTGTCAACAAATATCACATAGTACCTGTGCTTTACTGTCGAAGCTACTGAGAAAGGTCCACACACGTCTGTGTGAATTCTCTCAAGGATCGTCGTGGCGTGACCATCCTTCTCGTGAAAGGTGGCTCTCACAAATTTTCCTAAGGTACACCCCTTGCACTGATCTCACTGTGCAAGAGCACCCTTAGGAAGCCTAGTAGAAATCCGCTGCAGTATCTTCAAAGCTCCATGGTGAAGGTGGCCCAATCTTCGGTGCCACAACTCCCCATCATCCCGGCTCACCACTCCTTTTGCCTTGCCTACCATTTCTGCGTAGCCATCTACCTACAACAGATAAAGGTTCTTAAATGAAACCCCTATCCTTCGGGTCTCACCGGTTTCCTTACTATGCAGGAAAGCCTTTCCCTCACTAAAGACAACATCATATCCCTTGTCTTCTAACATTGCCACAGAGATAATATTCTTCTTCAGTCTTGGAACATGCAGCAATTCCTTCAATACGAAGGATTTACCAGACTCCCTCTCAAAGGAAATGGTACCGATACCAATCGCGCTGTATCTAATATCGTCGCCCATCTCGATGTGCACTCCAAGATCTTTCTCATCCAGATTAGTAAACAAATCTCTATCTCCTGTCATGTGAAAAGACACACCACTGTCAAGAAACCACACTGAACCCATCACACTTGAGACCAAGCATGCGATCAGTGAAAAATCCAGCTCAAACTGTGAGGCTAAGGCCTCTCCAGCTGCATATCTAGCAGCCTGCTTATTTTTCTTCTTATGTGGAAAACTAGTGGCGTAATGTCCGTGATGGTGACAGTGAAAGCACTTCACCTTGGACATGTCCTGCTTCTTGCCTTTCACACCGGATTGATAAGCTTTCTTGCTGTTCCCCTTCTTTGCTTTGGCATCCAAAGCACAATTCTCTTCATCAGAGTTCTTTGATGAAGATCCGTCCCTGGTACTTCGCCTTGTCTCCTCTTGCACAAGATTCGACCAAAGTCGCTCCCATCGTGGCAATTTCTCCCGACCATTGACAGAGTCCTGATAGGAATGCCAACTCTTCGGAAGCCCAAGGAGATCCAAGCTCACCAAGTCCTCGTCATCAACAGTAACCTACACACTTCCCACCTCATCCCTGCATTGGATGAACTTCGTGAGGTACTTGGGAATATTGTCGCCTTTCTCGATTTTTATGTTTCTGAGTTTATCCTTGATCGCCAACTTCCTCTGGTCACTCTTGCTTTTAAATAAATTTTTCAAAGATTTCCACATAAAGAATGGATAAGCCTTACCATGAAGGCTGGATACTATGTGATCCTTCACACCTTCCAATAGAATCCTTCGACACTTTGATGTCTTCTTTTGCCATGCGTCAAGTACGGCATCATCACTAGAAGTAGGTTTTAGAATTTATGCATCTATGAACTCCTTCAACCCATTGTCATCCAGCACCGCCTCCATCCTGTCCTTCCATGCAATATAATTCGAGCTTCCCTGAAGGGCATACTCCAATTTCAATCCGTTGAAAGACATCTCAACTTCAACACCAAGAAAACACTGCTGCAAATTCAAATTCCACCAGCACAAAACTCAACCGCTTCAATGTTTTGCAATTGCTCCAATGATCAATATCGCTCTGATACAATGTAGAAATTTGAATAACTGATATACTATTCACCGAGATTCTCCTGATCACACACTATTTTATCTTCATGCACAATATAGAATCTCTTCTACCATTGATCATTACATGCGGAAATAAAATCAATTGCATGCACACATTAAAACCATAAAAATTCACACATATGAACACAATATTCCGTGGGAAAGATTAAAGCTGAAAAACCCAACTATCTGTATATTATATGTCATAGAGATCATGTAAAAATCATTGTACAAAGCTCCTCACAAGCTCTCAGCACAACCTCCAATTGCTACACACTAGTCAAGCTAGATCTAGCAAAACACATGCTCCAATCTCTGCCACTTGGCCAGCCTCTATTGTGAAATCAATGCTATGGATGTCTCATTAAATAACATAAACCACCTCGCTTGTACTGCACAATCCTCATGGGCTTCTCCAATCACTGGTAGTTGCAAATATGCAACAGTATAGTCACAACTGATAGTTAACCTGCTCTTTCACCTATTTCTGCATTGGTATCCACTGAAACTGTCCATGCACTAAAGTTAACTGATGCATTCTTTAGTTGATTAATGAGTTTATAATTAGTGAATTAATTTAATAACTAATTCACACCACTCTCACTAATTGTATCAATTAGGTAAAATGAATACAAATAGCTCAACTATGCTTAGATTAGTTAAACTGAACACAACTCCATTAACTTCCTCAATCAACTCCACCAAAATCGGTCATATGAGTTCTAACTGAAGTATCCATGCAATAGCTCCACTTAACCCCCAGGAATAGTGTAATTTCTTCTGTTAGCTCCTGTGCCACATCTGTGCACTTAACTGAAGTGCTCCAAGAGAATAAGATAATGTTTAGAGTCTAAATATTATTAAGAGCTAATAATATTTGACATATCTATTTTTAGAGTGGAAATCTAAAAATAGATTCCCCCCAGTATGTCTAAAAATAGAAGTCCATCTATTTTTTCCAACTTGACCAACCATCCACAAATAGCATCCTCCAACTCATAGAATATGATCCATATGTCTAAAAATAGACTTTGCGCCAAAAATAGCCTGCGGGCCCACTTAGTGAAGGCGACTCTTTTCACTAAGCTCATCATCTTGTTGCAATCTCAACACACGCTGCGTTGCCATTTTTGCAGTCATCCACATCATATGACCCCATGCCTGGTTTTCTTAACATGTTTACGTGTTTTGCAGGGTTACAGGCAAGCAGAAAACCGCCATGATTCACTGTCACTATTACAGTGGCAAAGAACGCAGGGGAGACCATGTGCAGAGATCTAAATTATGAAGAAATTCCCGGGAAGGTGTTATGACATAACCTTCATTAAACGAACAGGGTTAAACTCTACTGAAACATTCCAGATGCATTAAAGCTCGATTTTCACAAACATGCACAGTAAAGGAGCAGCAAATGAGTATCGGTGAAAGATCAGAGAATTTAAGACTAGTAATCAAATAATTTTGAAGCGATTAAAGGGAAAGTTACCATATTGAAGACACCATGGATCACACAGAAGGTACAACGCATGGAAAATAATATATATTAGTGTGACCATCAGCAGAATGTTCCTACCTGCGAAAGGACGGAGTGCCCATACAGTTCTCATCCTATGCCGTGTTCTAGAGAGATTTTCTGACGTGACAATAGTCCTAATGCTATCAGAGTATTTGTTTCACAATATGTCAGACCCTAGAATCATTATTCTACCTTTTTGTTTCATTCACCAGAGTACCACAAGTATTGAAGAGGTATTATAGCAAGTACATCAATGACATACCTGGAATAAATTGCAGCCTGATGAAGACCACTCTTTCATCCAAAGAGTGCTGAAGTTAAACGCCCAGAATTTAAAACAGAATGGGGCCTCGGCCCTCTTCCTGTTCTGTGTTTTAATGCTACATTTATTTTTCCACCTACCTCCTCTGCGTCTGTTCAGCTATAAAATTCATGAAGAAACTCATTATAAGGGTTGTTGTTGTTGATGGGCTATCTGTGAATTGCAAGTTGTTTCTATTGAGACATGTTCTCTGTGTAAAGTGGTAAGATAGGTTGAGGAAGATGTTTTTAGACTAAATACCAAGTTTTTGGAAATGTTGTACTTGACTGGTGTCACTCTTTAATATCACAAGCACATTTCTTTGGATCCTGATTTAAAGCAGTGGTGATGTTTTTCTATCTCTGTATTTGTTTTACCTTGTAGTTCATTTCATTTCATTTCTTCTCGCTAGCATCAGAAATATGGCATAGGATTTATCCTTGTTAGGTACCCTATGTTTCTGCTCTCCTTTCCTTCAATGTTTTCTACTGTATGTGTTATCTAAGTATTGTTTTCAAGCTAATTTAACCAGTGTAGTGGTCAAAACTTATGATGCTAGCTGATGTATGAATTAATGAAACTGTCCTCAGATGTTCTTGATAGGCTTTAGTTGAATGAATTGGAATATTGGGAGTTCAGAACTTTTTCTTTGTCTCACCAAGATCTTTTTACCTGATTAAACCTTTCTAAGTTCCCTTAAGCTGGATGCCGAAGCATTGCGAGTTCAAAGTCTCTCTCTGATATCACGTTTCAACTTGTGTGTTATATCTTTAATGTTCCTTGTCTGAGGAGTTAACCTTTTAGGTTTTGTATCACAGGTGTCCAACGACATGTCCTGTCCCTGGATCTAATTTCTGAAAGGTCACCTTGGACGTTTCCTTGCTTTAACCTTCTCTCTTAGCATTTCATGTCACACTATCATCTTTAAGATCCAATGCTTTAGATGACTAGCCCAACTGAAAGCCTGCATATTGAATAGAAAGTAAACCCTTTCCTGAATCCATTGCCCAATGGTCTTGAATGTTCTATGAATTCCCTCTCCTCTGCTGAAAATCCTCTTTGCTCAACCTTGTCTTATACTGAACCCTTCTTTCCTGATTCCCAGCAACCAACCAAACAAAATCAAACAAACAAACCCTGAGCCTATAACTAGCCTAATATCTTAACTTTGAGCTTCAAAGACATTAAACCTTTTCTCATATAGAGAGATCCCTCTCTAGACCTAGGAGGGCTAGATCCTAAGGTCTGAAAGTGGTTCTGATGTTGTCTCATCTTTTGTTCTTTCCAATCTGGCCAAAACATGGGAACCCCAACATAATGGCGACTCCACTAGGGAAGGAACTTTGAACACCCTTAACCGTTATATCCTTTCATTGTGTTTCTCCCACACTCTTAGATAGAGTCTGGAAAGGGCCAGGTAGCCTCCATATCTCACTCTCTTTCAGAGGTGAAATATCTGGTAAAAGTCGTCCCAGTCAATCTCTGGTTAGAGTCTGTTGTGTTTCAGGATATCCCTGAAAAGGGACATCACATAAGCACTGTGGTGGACAATGTACCCCCAGAAACATCCTAAAGCTTCCACCTGGTGACTCCATAGTTCCTTAAAAATCAAAGACTCCACTGGTGATTAGTAGACCTGCTGATTATCTTGGTTCACATAAGACTCCATTGGGAGACCAGCCTCCATAACAACATCAACCACATTAGTAGTAACAAGTAGGGTTAAGCTGCTTGGTCAGAAAAAAACATTCTGGCTTCAAGAACCATTCACACAAGAGCTTATCCTAACCCAAACCCACCTGAAATAGTTGACAAATCTGAGAGAATCCTCAATAGATCCCCTACCCCTAAAAGACAAACTATTTCCAGCCACATATATAAAGCTAACTCTACACCGGAAGACTTTACAGCTCTATTAGTCCCACCTTTCAACCTAGACCTACCAAACAGACTACCAAGAACTAGGTCATTCAGTGTTCTAGACCAGCCAGACCTCAAGTTTCCTAGTTCACCATCTGATAGTGGTCAACACATTAGGGTCAGAGAAACCCCTCCTTCTACACCTCCTGATTTTCACTTCACTCAAAACTTAGGTCTCTGCCACCCTAGATCTGATCCTAGTGTCACTGCCATCCATATACTAGCTGCTCAAGCCAACCCCTTACCTCCTCAAAACATCATCATGGCAGCCTAGTATGCACCTCTGGTATTACCCCAGCCTCTGGTGCCCTTACCCAACGATTATCAATCAAATATCCCACACTTCACTGCAAAAGAGTCTACCACAACCCAACACCATGTAGATAGGATGGAATATTCTTTTGACTACATGGAGATAGATGATGATACAGTCAAAATGAGAATCTTCTCCCGGAGCTTAGGAGGTGATGTGAAGAAATGGTTCACAAGCCTACCTCCTAATAGTATCCAAGACCTTCCTGCTTTATATCAGACCTTCATAAAAAAATGGGAAGTTAAGGCCAACCCTGTCCAAATCCTAGCAGAATATAAGAACCTTAAAAGAAACGTAGGAGAGAGTGTCCATGACTACTCTACAAGGTTTAATAGTGTTTACAACGCTCTTCCTCCACACATGAAACCTCCCCAAGGTTTGGCCCTAGTCAAATACCCTGAAGTCTTTCATGCTAACATGGCCTACCAGCTTAGGGAGAGATATTACAAAACACTGGAGGACATGCAAAAAGGAGTAGTGAGTGTAGAGGCTAACCTGATTGAGAAGAAAGCAAGAATAAGAGCTGAGAAAAGGGTAACATATAGAGATGACACTGTAGCTTCCACATCTGATCCCAATTATGACCGCCTATCTAAAAACATGGAAAAGCTACAAAAAATGATGGAAAAAATGGTTGTCACAGTTAGCAATTAGAACAGAAACCAAAATCATAACTAGAACCAGAACTTTAGAAGAAACAACACCACTGCCAACAGACAAAGAGAATCAGATCAGCAAGTTATTCCCCCATTTCAAGAGAAATTTCTTGATGAAGGTGAGGGAATCATAGAAGAGTCTGAGGGAACCACTATAAACACATTTGAGGTAGAAAAATCAATCCACAACTGTTCCGTAGAAGAAGATCATCCCTCACCCTCATATTGGAATGAGGAAGGATTGGAATCTGAGGATTACAGACTTGGATTTGAAAATGCCATTATGTAGGTCAGAGACTAGTATGAACTCAGAAGAAAAAGGAGCTTAGACAATTCCAAACCCAAAACCTCTGAGATCACCATTAAGAAAAGGCCAGAGAAAACTTCTAAAGCAGATGTTGAAAGTAAGAAATCAACAATTGAGAGTTCTGGGAGGAACAAAGAAAAAGACAACGAAAACACTGATAAACAAAGTCAACCAACTAGTAGCACTAGCGCTGCAGTTAGCGCTCCTGATAAATCAGTTTCTAAGCCTATACATAGTGAGAATCAGCCCACTGATTCTACCACCAAGGTGGTAGCTAACAAAACAGAGTTGAACATTCCAAGGAGTCAGTCCACTTTCAATTTGGAGAGTGAGATTGCTAAAATTAAAATCTCTGTACCACTCTCTGAGCTGGCCACTCAGGATGTATATAAAGGCCAAATTTGGAAAGCATTAAATCTAGGGGTAAACAGTGACACTGGCAATTTGAGTGATGATCAGCCAACCCTTCTATTTGGTCCAAAGATAGAAGGAAAGTTTCAGAAAGGGGTAGTACCTCCTTTTTATATCAGTCTCAATATCCATGATAAGATCCTTCACAACGCAATGCATGAATCTGGGGCCTCACACAACTTGATGCCTAAAGTAGTTATGGAAAGGTTAGGCCTAGAGATAACCCGACCCTACAAAGACTTATATTCATTTGATTCTAGCAGGGTAAAGTGTCTTGGCCTGATCAAAGACTTATGTGTAATCCTTACCCAGATTCCAGCCAAGTGTATGGTCATGGATGTTGTAGTGGCAGATGTGCCACCTAAGTATGGCATGTTGCTGTCAAGATCATGGGGAGCCAATATGCAAGGTACAATGCAAATGTATGGGGCATATGCCACAATTCCTGTCTTCAGCCAACTTAGAAGACTGTATAGAGAGGCAGAAATGAAATTCCTAGTTAGTAGCCCTGACAAACCTGAAAATTCACCTTTATACTCTGTACACACTGATCTTGAATCCTTCATCCTTTGCAATGATTAATCCTTAGAGGGGTTAGAATTCAAAAACAGAGATACAAACAAGGAAACAGAGCCCATGGATTTTAACATAATGGCTAATCTAGACTCGGAAAAAAATGATGTAGAAACCTATGGGCAGTGCACCAAAAATGAAACTCAGAGTGAACCAGAAATAAAATGCAGTCAACTGATTAGTCACCCTTCAGAGGCTCATACACCACACCAAGAACGAAATTATGTTAAGCTCGAGAGTGAACCTTTATGGGAAATGAATTTCGATGGGTCATGCACCAAGAAAACTGCAGGAGTAAGAGTGTGGATTCATAACACACAGAGTGACTACGCAGAGAGCCATTCTTGTAACCTGCACTTCAAATGTACAAATAATATCGCAGAGTATGAGGCTCTTATCCTAGGCTTGAATCTATTGATAAAATTAGGAGCCCGTAGGATAACTGTGCATGGAGACTCTGAGCTGATCATTAAACAAGTGAATGGTCAATACACAGCAAAACATCCTAGGATGAGAGCGTATAGGAATGAAGTTATGGATCTATTGAAAACCTTCATGGAATATGAACTGGTGTTTGTCCCTAGGAGTCAGAATGCAATTGCAAATGGATTAGCCTGTATAGCTATTTCATATCACAAGCCTCCCAATGACCAACAAATCATCATTCAAACCAAATTCAGACCTGCGGTGCCGGACAATGAAAAATACTGGCAGGTCTTTGAAGGCGATAAGCAGATTGAAGATTTCCTTGTAGGCAGAAACGAGTTTGAATTTTCTGATTCAGACTCCAAATCTGATGATAGCTGCCTAAGTGAGGAGCCCTCAGATGAGGAATAAACACCCTGTAACATAGAAATAAACACTTTAAATGAACAAATTGGAAATCCAAACGAAGAGCATGAAAAAGAAAATAGTGAGGAAGTAGAGGTGTTGCAGGAAAAAGATAAGAACATACCCCGAGGCCTGGCACCTTTAGAGGATATTTTTGATTTCGATGATGTAGCAAAAAATCCCACTATAGAACACACAGACTCTGATGTCGAGGACTACAACATAGGCACTGAAGACAAACCCAAGATGATTAAATTGGCTAAGTCACTACCAACAAACATGAAAAAGAAATACATTGACCTATTCAAGGAATTCATTGATGTGTTTGCCTGGGGCTATGAGGACTTAAAATCCTATTCCACAAACATTATACAACACAAAATACCTTTGAAAGAGGATCTGAATCCCTTTAGAGAGAAACTTCGTAGGATAAACCCAAAACAATTGCCCGTAGTGGAGAAAGAAATGAAAAAGATGTATGAGGTATGTATCATAGTTCCTGTGAGGTTCTCTGATTGGGTCTCAAACCTAGTGGCTGTGAGAAAGAAAGCAGGTGAGATCAGACTGTGTATAGATTTCAGGAACCTTAACAGAGCCTCACTCAAAGAAAACTACCCTTTGCCAAAAATGGAACACATTCTTCAGAAAGTAGTAGGCTCAAAAAGGATCTCCCTGTTAGATAGTTTTTCAGGTTACAACCAGGTTTTGTTACTCCCAAAAGACCAACTCAAGACAACTTTTACCACTCCATGGGGCACTTTTATGTATGTAAAAATTCCCTTTGGACTGATGAACGTTGGTGCAGCTTTCCAACGAGCGATGGACATAGCCTTTTCAGATGAAATAGGACACTTCATTGTCATCTATCTGGATGACATAATAGTCTATTCCAAGACTAAAGAAGAACACCTAAAACATGTGAGAAGAGTGTTTGAAAAATGAAGAAGGTTCGGTCTATCATTGAATCCCAAAAAGACTGTATTTGGGCTACAAGGGTAAACTTCTTGGCCACATCATATTTGAGAAGGGGATTAAGATAGACCCATGGAGAGTTGAGGGAATACTACAGATCACACAACCGAGAAACATCAAAGAGTTACAGTCCTTCTTTGGGAAAATCAACTTCCTCAGGAGGTTTATTCCCAACATAGCTGAACACCTTAGGAATATGAAAAACATGTTAAGGAATGGTGTAGGAGTTAAATGGACTGTTGAGGCTAAGAAATCTTTTGAATTAGTTAAGTTGGCACTCACCCGAGCTCCTGTCCTAATCAACCCTGATTTCTCAAAGGATTTCCTGTTTTTTTCATTTGCCTCCGAGCACACAGTGGTTGCAGTTCTGCTGCAGAAAAATCCAGAGGGAATAGAACAACCCATTTCTTTCTTCAGCAAAGCATTGAGAGATGCACCCTTGAAATACAACATAATGGAAAAATAGGCCTATGCCTTAGTAAAGGCCTTGAAATACTTTAGGGTTTACATACTGCACTCCCACACCATAGCCTAAGTGCCAAACATAGTGGTTAAATACATCTTGTCCCAAGACCCAGATGGGAAGAGGGGCAGATGGATTGCTATGATCCTAGAATATGACCTTGAGATAAAACCCACAAAAATGATCAAAGGTTAGGGCTTAGCTCAACTAATGGCTGAATCGAATTTACAAGCCCTTGACATAAACATGGTAGATGCCTTGGATGAGTAGGAAGGATTGCCTGATCCCACTGTTGAAGAGAGGTTTCAGAACTCTCCATGGTATTATGACATTATGTATGTGCTCACACACCTCAATGCCCCTCCAGAACTATCAAATACCAAGGTGAGATTCCTAAAGCTAAAAGCCAGAAAATATTGCATATTAAATGAATGCTTATAATGGAAAAATACAAATGGCCTATTACTTGAATGTTTTCCTGAAACTGAAGTAGAGAGAATTAAACAATAGTTCCATGCAGGAGAGTGTGGAGGCCACCTGAGCTGGAAAGCCACTGCTAACAAAATACTCAGAGCTGGCTACTATTGGCCTACACTCTTCAATGACATCCATAAGATGATAATTGCCTGCAACAAATGCTAGATTTTTAAAGGCAAAATAAATCTCCTCCCCCTACCTCTACAACCCATCATTGTTGAAGGTCCCTTTATGCAATGGGGCCTAGATTTCATAGGAGAGATACACCTAGCTTCTTCTGCACAACACAAGTGGATACTAACAACCACAGAGTACTTCACTAAGTGGATAGAGGCCATACCTACTAGGAATGCCACAGATTCAGTCATCATTAGGTTCCTAGAAGGCCATATCCTCTCTCGGTTTGGTTGCCCAAGAAAAATAATCACTGACAATGTTGTTTCTTTTGGATCCAAGAAGATGGTTGATTTTTGTCACAGGTTTCAAATAGCACTTGGTCATTCAACTCCTTATTACCCACAAGGTAATGGCCTAGCTGAATCATCAAACAAGATCCTGGTGACCATCATCAAAAGGCTGCTAGAAGAAAACAAAAAGTCATGGCACAACAATTTAGTGCATGCCCCGTGGGCTGACAGGCTTACAAAAAAGAAATCCATTGGCATGTCACCATTTCAGCTTGTCTACGGAACAGAAGCAGTGTTTCCTACCAGCCTTGGGGTACCAGTGATTAAACTTGTCCAAGAGATTCAGACAGAAGAAGACAGCATGGTAAAGAGGATAAACCAAAAAATCCATCTCCAGCAAACAAGGGAAGAGGTCTATAACAGAGCTATGAAGGTTTAGGAAAATATAAAGAAGTTTTTTGATAAGAGAACCAAAGCTTTTGACTTCAAAATTGGAGATAAAGTTCTGAAGTGGGACTCAAGGAGAGAGGACAAAGGAAAGCATGACAAGTTTGACAGTTTGTGGCAGGGTCCATACATCATCCAGGCCACTGTGGGTCCAAATGCCTTTTTTCTACAAGAACTAGATGGTACAGAGCTGTTTGGGGGTCCTGTCAATGGCAAGATGCTCAAACACTACTTCTGCTGATTTCCAATTTCCAGTTTCCATTTCCATTGTAGATACCATTGCTCTGTTATGTTTTCAAGAAATGAGAAAATGTTTCAAAAAAAAAAAAAAAAAACAAAGAGAAAGGAGAGGTTTATACATGCCCAAAACATGAACCTCTAAGGTGCAAAATATTGGCTCTAACAAGCCCAAAACCAGAGCTGAAATGAAGAAGAGAAAGTGACTCTAACAAGCTCAAAAATTTAGTCACAAAGAGAAGAAGGATGCTTCAAAACTTCAGATTTCAGGCCTTCGATATTTTGTTTTCAGTTTTCCGCAAGTTTCTGTCCATGTGCAACTGTCTTTATGCCTTGGATCCATAGCAAACTAGACTTTTTAATCCTCTTTTGACTATTTTAAATTTCTGTTGTAGAATGTAGAGAAGAAATCTGCTGGACAGTCTAATCCCAACAGATATTAGATTAGGTAGAGAAAAATATGAAGCCAACATTTTAATCTAGTCTCATGGAGTAATAAGGGTAGAAATAGAATAGGTTTATTTTATTGTTTGTAAAAAATAAATGATGTAAAGGGTCTGCTAGTCCAAATGCACACTAGAAGAAAAAATGTTAGGATTATAGTCTGGGTAGGTAGATTGTTTGGGATTGTTTCTGCTGATCTATCATGTTTGTGGCAGCTGAAAATCAAAGAAGAAAGGTGGCCTAAGCAGCAAGCATCTGGCCTACACCAAAGATCATTTTCTAAATTCTTGACTCCTTCAAGAAGAAGCCATCCCCATGTGGAGCCACTGTTAGCCCCCTATAAATTCCTTGACAAGCAAGCAGTGGGCTAATTTGTTTTATGAGCCTTCAAGGAATGCATGTTTCTCCTGAAAACACATCATCCTTGAAGCCTCTACATGCTCTCTGCCCTTTGATTATTCCCTCTGCTATTATTAAGTTAATAAGCCTCTCTGATTATGAAAAATTGTGCTCCAAAGGGCCTTCATTTTCCCCTTGTACCCCTGCAGAATTCTCCATTTCATCCCTTTTTCCCCTTTCTCAAAGCCTCCCTTTCACCCCTAAATCCCTCCCCTAGTCCTTCTAAACCATCCCAAAATCCCTTCTAAACCATACACACACCACTTGTTTGGTTTAGAAAACCCTTATTCCCTCTATCGTTACCCTTTCCTAGCCTCAAATTGCATTGAAAACGGGCCAAAAACCCATATTATTCATATGCATGCCTAGCCCTTTTCGGCCAGCCCCCGTAAACCAATTCTCCACATGACCTGGGCGCTAGAACCAAGCGCTAGCCCAAAAAGCGCTTACCGCAGTTATATATTAGGCGCAGTACCCACCGTCGATCTATACAGATCTGACGGTCTTTACAGATCAGCATCGCGCTCGTGGCCCACCCCTTTCACCGCTCTGATCATATATCCACCGTCCGTTCAACCCGCAGATCGACGGTCCATATTTCACCCGCCTCGATGGTCCCGCGCCAAAACACTGTTCGAAAACTACTGGTTTCCATCGCACTGCTTTTGAAGGGTGGGCGGTATTTTTCATTTCGGAGCGATGCCATTCACCGCATGACACGTGGCCCCAAGAACTATTTAAAAACCGCCCCCCATCGCCCATTAACATTTGGCTGTGGACCCGGCACGATATTGTTGTCCACCGTCAGATCTATGGTCATTCATCCGATGGCGTTCACGCCCCGAAGTTGCATGGGGGATAATCCAAGGCAAAAAGGACCCATGGCCCACCATTCGTCGCCATCTAAAGCGTTCTCAACTATCGATCTCCTCTTCAGATCAGAAAGTCAAAATTAAATGCATGCCCTGCCATTGACCAGGTCCCGCCATGTCACCATTCCACGTGTCTTCGTCACATTTTTGTCTGTTCCCTATATATTTCATTCAAAGGTCAAAATTTTAATGTTTTACGTTTAAATTTCGAGTTTCGTCACCTTCCAACTGCATCTCCCGCTGTTCGACGACGTTCCTCCATAGTATTCTCTACATTCATCGTCCTCATCCATGCCGCATTGCCATTTTCGTAGTCATCCACATCATCCAACCCCATGCCTGGTTTTCTTAACATTTTTACGTGCTTTGCAGGGTTACAGGTAGGTGGAAAACCACCATGATTCACTGTCACTGTTACAGTGGAAAAGAATGCAGGGGAGACCATGTGCAGAGATCAAAATTATGAAGAAAGGCCCGAGAAGGTCTTATGACATAACCTTCATTAAAGGAATAGCGTTAAACTCTGCTGAAACATTCCAGAGGCATTAACGCTCGATTTTCACAAACATGGACAGTACAGGAGCAACAAATGAGTGTCAGTGAAAGATCGGAGAATTTAAGACTGGTAATCAAAGACTTTTAAAGAAATTGAAGGGAAAGGTACTAGATTGAAGACACCATGGATCACACAGAAGGTAGAGCATGCAAAAAATAATATATATCAGTGTCACCATCAGCAGAATGTTCCTACCCGTGAAAGGACGGAGTGCCCATACAGTTCTCATCCTATGCCGTGTTCTAGAGAGATTTTCTAACGTGACAATAGTCCTCATGCTATCAAAACATTTGTTTCACAGTATGGCAGACCGTAGATTCATTATTCTACCTTTTTGTTTAATTCACCAGAGTACCACAATTATTGCAGAGGTATTACAACAAGTACATCAAAGACATACCTGGAGTAAATTGCAGTCTGACAAACACCACTCTTTCATCCAAAGAGTGCTGAAGTTAAACACCCATAATTTAAAACAAAGTGGGGCCTTGGCTCTCTTCCTCTTCTTTGTTTTAATGTTGCATTTAGTTTTCCACCTACCTCCTCTGCCTCTATTCAGTTATAAAATTCATGAAGAAACTCATTGTAAGGTTTGTTGTTTTTGATCGGCTATCTGTGAATTGCAAGCTATTTCTCTTGAGACATGTTCTCTGTGTAAAGTTGTAAGATAGGCTGAGGAAGATGTTTTCATACTGAATACCAAGTTGTTGGCAATGTTGTACTTGACTGGTGTCACTCTTTAATATCACAAGCACATTTCTTTGGATCCTAATTTAAAGCAGCGGTGATGTTTTTCTATCTCTGTATGTTTTTTACCTTGTAGTTCATTTCATTTCATTTCTTCTGGCTCACATCAGAAATCTGGCATAGGATTTACCCTTGTTAGGTACCCTATGTTTCTGCTCTCCTTTCCTTCAATGTTTTATGCTGTATGTGTTATCTGAGTATTGTTTTCAAGATAATTTAACCAGTGTAGTGGTCAAAAAAATATGTTTCTAGCTGATGTATGAATTAATGAAACTGTCCTCAGATGTTCTTGCTAGGCTTTAGTTGAATGAATTGGAATACTGGGAGTTTAGAACTTTGTCTTTGTATCACCAAGATCCTTTCACCTGATTAAACCTTTCTAAGTTCCATTAAGCTGGAGGCTGAAGAATTTAGAGTTCAAAGTCTCTCTCTGATCTCAAGTTTTCAACTTGTGTTATATATCTTTAATGTTCCTTGTCTGAAGATTTAACCTTTTAGGTTTTGGATCACAGGTGTCCAACAGCATGTCCTATCCCTGGATCTAATTTCTGAAAGGTCACCGTGGAGGTTTCCTTGCATTCACCTTCTCTCTTACCATTTCATGTCACACTATGATCTTTAAGATCCAATGCTTTAGATGACTAGCCCAACTGAAAGGCTGCATATTGAATAGCAAGTAAACACTTTCCTGACTCCATTGCCAAATGGTCTTGAATTTTCTCTGAATTCCCTAACCTCTACCGAAAATCCTCTTTTCTCAGCCTTTTCTTATACTGAACCCTTCTTTCCTGATTCCCAACAACCAACCAAACAAAATCAAACAAACAAAGCTTGAGCCTATAACTAACCTAATATCTTAACTTTGAGCTTCAAAGACATAAAAAATTTGATCATATAGAGAGATCCATCTATGGACCCAGGAGGGCTAGATCCTGAGGTCTAAAAGTGGTTCTAATGTTTTCTCATCTTTTGGTCTTGCCAATCTAGCCAAAACATGGGAACCCCAACACGCCGCACAAATTTAACTCTAACTGCCAATACCACCAGCAGTTATGTAACTAGTCACATGGCGATGTTAAATATAATGGTTAATCTCCTGCAGTCATTACGACATCTATTACAACCGCAACCTTGTCACATTGCTACATTTTCACCGATGGTTTCAGTTAGCTCTGCCATTTTTATTAATAGGGGGATGTAATGTTCCTTTTTCCAGGAAATTTCTACAACAATGAGAATATCTCAAGATATTTTAAAGTTGGAGCTCCAGCAATAAGCAAGCACAATAATGGTGCAGCAGCAACACTCAACTTATAAAAAAATGAGAGAAATCCATATCCATTTCATTAAACAATATCAGTAACAAAGGAATACAAGATCTTGAGGAAAAAGGGCACACAAGATAGGAAATGCTCAGCCTCAAGAAACAAGTACAAAATACATGACAAAACCACTGCTACACAATGTATACCAAGCTATGATAGCACAATTTTATAGACCAACTGCATGCTAACAATGTCAAATACATGGATAAGTCAATACATGGCTCAATACAACATTGGGAGTGAAGATGTGAACTCCCAAAGACTACCTCATGTCAATCCTAGAAGGATTGGCAATAAAATACAAAACCTGAAAAATGTCGGAGTTGCTGGGTAGGAGAAGCAACTCAAAAATAGAACTGTATGGATATGGCTCAAGATGATACCCAAACTAAAAGTGCCTCCTCCAAGGATCTTTGGGATGAAAGGCTGATCCCTTCACCAAAGATCTCACCCTCCAACAAACTGCAAGGGCCCCACTGCAAATGCTCCTCTCAAAATAACGCAGTCTCTGAATGGAACTATGCTATAGGGCTATGGAAAGAGTTTGACTTGATGTCAAAGCCTACAAAATGCTCTATAATGCCTCCAATCTGATATCCCAAAGGAAAGATGGACTCCTCCTCTGAAAATAGCTGATGAAGGTGGTGTAGTGAACCCTCACTGCAACACCCAGCAACACAACATTAATATTATACAGAAATAACGATGTCTTGATGGAGGATGCTTGGCCTCAAGCCTATATGTGATGAAAATGAATAACAATCCCTCAATACACCTCTCAAGAAGGAGAAGGAATCCTAAACAGGAATTCCTCCGGAAATTCTTGCTAAGCAGCAAAGAATTCACAATTGTCTAATGGACAATTGAGATGAATAACACAAGCATGAGAAACAATGGTTGCCTTGCCCTCCTTTTAAACAAGTGAAAGCCTCTCTCCATGGGTCCCACTCCTTTTACGGTTTCCTCCACCAAATAACCCTTTCCTCATTCATACTGCGCTTCTTCTCTAAGTGTGCTCCACCTCTTGGCCCAGCGCTGTTGACTTGGTCAAACTTGACCTTGTCCACTTGCAAATAACCCTGTTCACACATGAGGGTGTGAAAAATAGCTCCAATGATAATCCCCTTTCATATTTAGAGGGGATTTATTGAGATTTTTATTATGTATGGGTCTCCTTACCCATTTATTCTCCTCCTAGGTGAAATTAGAAAAAATTAATGTTCTAACTCATTGTCAGAAAATTTGGGAACATTAGAGTCCTCCCATCCAGAATGTTGCTTGTCCCCAAGAAACTGCAAGGATAGAAATCGATAGCCTCTCTGAAATTCATGTAGTCTATAATGTGTTGAGGAACATCTTCCTCATGTGGATCCTCCATCCCCCAAGCAATCATCGATGCAAAATGAGTTACCTCCCAAATAGGCAACTCCTGGAAACTGTCTTCCACCTTTGGCTCTGGCAAGGTAGGTGGGATGAAATATGCTCATGGTAAAACATGTAGCCTACCCCATGTTTTCCTTCTCTCCACTCATGATAAGTGTAGAGAAATTGTTGTTCCTGGGCTACAAAATACTTTCCCTCAAGTTGCAAGATGAAGACTAGATCTCCAAGGATCTCTCCTCCAACGCTGCAAATCATGTTGGCCCAAGTATCTCCATATATGATGAGTTGGAAGTCATCACCATATCAGATCTCCTCCAACATATGGCTCACCTCATAAAGTGACAAATGTGTTGTTAAGGTAACCAGATCATGTCACATGTTCCCCTTAGAACATGTAGTGCAAAGGGTGTGAGGAATTTCTTCCTCCAAGGACATATTCACCCAATGTGTCTCTCCTCTAATCATGCTCCCAAGGAAATTTGTAGCAATATCAATCAAGGGAACCATAAGGAGAATCATCCTGGCTACCATGTGAAGTAAAGGAGAAGGACAATGGTCCCTCAAATGTAGCCAACGTAGTTTGACTCTCCGCTGCCATAGAAAATAAAATGATGGGTGGCCTCCCCACCATTTTCTTACTGCCCCATTCTCTTGGAGAAAGTGAATGATGTAATGTGCAATGTATGTATGATCTCCATGAGAAATATCCTCCCCATCTCCTCTTAGGGAGCGATCATCCATAATGGCCTTATGTGGACCATAAAATCTAGAAGGAAGGATATTACTTCTTTGAGCAAATCCCTGCACATATATGGTTAACAGATGCATATATATATAGATAAATCACTATGCAAATCAATAATACTCTCACCATATTTTTTTCTCATAGATGAGTCTCCCCTCATCCTCAAAGGGAAAGAGATGATTGTGCTAACTCCTCCATCTCCTCATGATCCATGGAGTGCCTCCTCAAGTTCTTCAAGTGGTCCTTCCCAGAAGAAGAAAAGAAATGGAATGTGGCCCTCACAGTTGGCCCATGGTTTCTCCTGAAATTTACAACATGTATAGTAAGGAGAATCATGCTCCAAATGGGAATCCTTAATCTCCAGCCCACTCTCCCATTAAAGCTCCCCATGAACATAAACATATCAGAAATACATGGAAGCATAGTACAAAAAGAACAAGTTGTCACATGAAAAATGGAAAATGGATCAAGGTCCCATACAAGGAACCAACGCAGTGCATCATTTTCTTGAATCAAATAAAATAATAACAAGTTTTCTTCCATCCACTTGTTTGCTGCCACAATCATTTTACAAGATAGAAATATGAAAGTACAATTTGGTGCCAATGGTGCACACCAAGAATCATGTGGCTTTCCCCAAAAACCACCAATGAGATATCCGATATCAATGCTACAAATGGCTTCAAGTACATCATGATACAATATGCAAGAAGGAGTAATCCTCCTTGGTACAATATTTTTCTCATAAAAAGACAAGTACAAAACATAAGGTAAAATTGTACATTCTTCATCATGCACTAGAAGACTTGAGCTAAAATGGCTCAACTGAAAATGCTCCCTTACTCTCCATGAGTAGGAAGGTGGCTGTGAAATCCTCTCCATCATCCTCTGGGCTCTGCATCTCTCCATATGCTGATGTATGTCCTGCTAAATTCCCTCCCAAATGAACTCCTCTGCCAAGGCAAGATATGCATCACAATTCATGGAAAAGAAGTCCTCATGTGCCGCATGTAGCAACTTCTCCTTGAGACTAGAATCTATAGTCAAGAAGACTTTTCCATGTGAATAGATGACCATATCATCCAACATATACTCATCATCTTTATCCAAGTCATCTAGAATCATGCATGCACCAAGATCCTTGGAGTACTCTACTAAAATATGAGATCTGTAGTAAGGATCAATCCTCCCAAGGGACAGCACTGGTGATATGGCATGTGAAGCTCTCCTCCTACTGTTTTCTGCTACTTTGATATCCCCCATGCAAATTTCTCCCTCAAACTCTTCACCTCTCCAAAATCCAATATCAGTGAATCCGAAGACAAAATGTCTCTCATCAATGATAGATCTAGTGGCCTCCCTGGTGGAATGCCTCTATGCAGTGAGACATCAATGTCAAGAGTGGACTATATATATAGTTGGGAAACCTTTCCCTTGTTCTCACAGCACAATATAGGCTACCTCCTCTTTTCACTATCTCTCTGAAATAGAGAAGGGTGTGTGCTTCTCATCACATGATGTTGCTCTTCCTCCATTCCTCCTCCTTTCAACTGTAATGCTGCATAATCATGATGCTCATTGATTGTGCTTCGACCTCCATATATGAGATCCTCGGGACTTCCTTGAAAAGCTACAAGAATCCGTCTAGTTGGAGCAAGAGATCCTCCTCCCTCTGCACGAGGTACTAGATTAACTCTATAAATGACAATTTTGTTGCCCTCAGCTTCCTCAATATGAGTGGGCAACCCTCCAATGATTGGATCCTCTTTTGGAAAAAGGATCTCTTTGCCTCCTTGTCCCAAAAATGAAGATCTTGCCTCCAATAAAGCATCATGCAAGATATTAGACTCCTTCATGGTTCTCTAAAATGTTTTTGAGTCTATCGTTTCCACCATCACATGCAAGGGTTTTGTTGGTTTGAATGTGTTTGTTTCCTCCACATGTATTTCAGAATTTATTCTACCAAATATCCTTATCAAAGTTCGAATGAACATTGCATAGGAAGAGGTATTTTCATTTTTCAAATTAAAAGACTCAAACAACCACCATGCATAGACCTTACCTCCCAAGTGCAGCACTGCTACTCTAATGGCTTCAACGTTGGCAATCTGATGCTGCTACAGAAAGGTGTCTAATTATTCTATCCAAGCCTTGGTTGAAAAAGTAGGGGAACCATCAAAGATAGATAAAAGAAATCTATCCTCATCATGTTACTTGCTCCTCCTTACAATGATTTTGAAAAACTCCAGAAAAGTAATATGATCTCTAAAATTCTGAGTTTGAGATTCATACTCATGCAAGAAACCTCTAAGAGTTCATTTCTTCGTCATTCCTCCTCCTTCTTCTCTTCTCATGGAAAAGCTGGCTATGTGACTGCACTATACCTTATAAGATGTGGCTGCATGCTCATGTCTCACATAAGAAAAACTAGATTTTGACTCAGTTTCAAACCCTCTTGGAGATCCTATACATACCTCCCTCATTAGCTTCTCAAATTCTTCATGAATACTCTGTACAGATTTTTGAAGAATTTTTGTAAGCTCTTCTTCCCACTTTTCTCCATATAATGGAGTCTTCATCTTCAATCTCCTTGATAGCATGATGGCTGATATCCACTGGCTGGGCCAGAGATCATGCTTTGATACCACTGTAATGTTCCCTTTTCCATGAAATTTCTACAACAATGAGAATATCTCAAGATATTCTAAAGTTGGAGCTCCAGCAATAAGAAAGCACAATAATGGTGCAGTAGCAACATTCAAATGATAAAAACATGAGAGAAATCCATATCCATTTCATTCAATAATAGCAGAAAAAAAGGAATACAATATCTTGAGGAAAATTGGTGCACAAGATAGACAATGCTCACCCTCAAGAAACAAGTACAAAATACATGAAAAAACCACTACTACACAATGTATACCAAGCTATGACAGCGCAGTTTTATAGATAAATTGCATTATAACAATGTAAAATACATGTATATGTCAATACATGGCTCAATACAACATTGGGAGTGAAGATGTGAACTCCCAAAGACTACCTCATGTCAATCCTAGAAGGATTGGCAATAAAATACAAAAGCTGCAAAATGCTGGAGTTGCTAGGTAGCAGCAGCAACTCAGAAATAGAACTGGATAGAGATGGCTGAAGATGATAACCAAATTGAAAGTGCCTCCTCCAAGGATCTTTAGGATGAAAGACTGATCCCTTCACTAAAGATCTCGCCCTCCAACAAACTGGAAGAGCCCCACTGCAAATTCTCCTCTCAAAATAACGCAGTCTCTGAATGGAACTGCACTATAGGGCTATGGAAAGAGTTTGCCTTGATTCCAAAGTCTAAAATATGCTCCAGAATGCATCCAATATAATATCCTAAAGGAAATAGGGACTCCTCCTCTGAAAATAGCTGATGAAGGTGGTGTAGTGAACCCTCACTGCAACACCCAGCAACACAACATTAATTTGTTGCAGAAATAACATTGTCTTGATGGAGGATGTTTGGCCTCAAGCCTAGATGTGAGGAAAATTAAGAAAAATCCCTCAAGAGACCTCTCAAGAAGGAGAAGGAACACTAAACAAAAATTCCTCCAGCAATTCTTGCTAAGCAGCAAATAATGCACAATTGTGTAATGGACAACTAAGATGAATAACACAAGCATGAGAAACAATGGTTGCATTGCCCACCTTTTAAACAAGTGAAGGCCTCTCTCCATGGGTCCCTTTACTTTTATGGTTTCCTCCACCAAATAAACCTTTCCTCATTCATACCACATTTCTTCTCTAAGTGTGCTCCACCTCTTGGCCCAGTGCTGTTGACTTGGTCAAACTTGACCTTCTCCAGTTGCAAATAACCCTGTTCACACATGAGGGTGTGAAAACCAGCTCCAATGATTATCTCCTTTCATACTTAGAGGGATTTTATTGAGATTTTTATTATGCATGGGTATCCTTACCCATTTATTCTCCTCCTAGGTGAAATCAACAAAAATTAATGTTGCAAATTATTGTCGAAAAAATTGGGAACATTACAGCCCTCCCCTCCCAAATGTTGCTTGTCCCCAAGAAACTACAAGGACAGAACTGGATATCCTCTCCTCAAGGCATGGAGTTTATAATGTGTTGAGGAACATCTTCCTCATGTGGATCCTCCATCCCACAAGCAATCATCCATGAAAAATGAGTTACCTCCCAACTAGGAAACTCCTGGAAACTGTCTTCCACCTTTGGCTTCGACAAGGTAGGTGGGATGAAAATATGCTCATGGTAGACAATGCAGCCTACCCCATGTTGTCCTTCTCTCCACTCATGATAATTGTAGAGAAAGTGTTGTTCCTGGGCTGCAAAATACTTTCCCGCAAGTGGCAAGATGAATACTACATCTCCAAGGATCTCTCCTCCAATGCTACAAATCATGTTGGCCCAACTATCTCCATATATGATGAGTTGGAAGTCATCAACATATGGCATGTCCTCCAAAATATGGTTCACCTCATAAAGTGACAAATGTGTTGTTAAGGTAACCATATGATGTCCCATGTTCCCCTTAGAACATGTAGTGCAAAGGGTGTGAGGAATTTCTCCCTCCAAGGTCACATTCACCCAATGTGTCTCTCCTTTAATCATGCTCCCAAGGAAAGCTCTAGCAATATCAATCAAGGGAACCATAAGGAGAATGATGCTAGCTGCCATGTGAAGTAAAGGAGAAGGAAAATTGCCCCTCAAATGTAGCCAATGTAGTTTGACTCTCCACTGCCATTGTAATATTCCTAAATTAGCTTGAGCTAATGGGAATATTATTTTGTTTTATAAAATCAAATTGTATGAATAAAGGAGTGAGGCTCAATATTTCTCTTGCAGGAATAAAAATCCCTTATGGTGTGAAAAGGGATCATGAAATAACCATGTGGATCAGCCACATGTGTGAAAGGAGAAAATGCATGAAGGATTAGGCAAGGATGATCCGAAGGAGATTTAGTTAATCAAGCTTAATTATCTCCAACTGCGATGTATTAAGATGGTCTTCAATTAATAGGGCAGCGTAATATTTGATGAGGAAGCTTGGTGAGGAAGCAACCCCTTGGTGGAGTGGAACCCTTAGAGGAGAAGCTTATAATCTATATAACAAAGGAATGGAAAGAATTTGGGTTTAGATTGGAATTTATATTTTCATATGGTCTTTTTAGACTTTCGGCATTCTCATCTGTTTAGTTGAGTTGCTGCACTGTTTAGTGCAAGGGTTTTTCCCATGCGGGAATACCCTGCTCTTTCTTGGGGATATTGTAGCAAGAGATCTAGGGAGAGCCTATGATCTGTAAATTCCACTATCTGGTATTGCGCCAAGAACTTGTACACTTCATCTACACAGTCTACTGAGAAAATTGCGTTATTCTCCAGGAGGTGCAGTGGAGGGGGGTAAATCCCCATTGTTTTGAGCTAGTTTCCCAAGATGAGAACCATTCTGGTAAGCTATCCAATGGGTATACAGCCATTTATTTGTATTCTTATTCATTTTGGATCAGGGTTTCACTAATAAAACACATTTCTAGATATAGATTTGCAGCTGCTACTCTTGTATATCATTTTCTATTGAGAAACCCTTGCCGGGTGATCTTAAGATCTATGTAAAAAGATATTATATCTCTGTTTTCATGCCTATTGAGTAAATTAATTAAATATCATATTTTTCTCTGAAATTTCTGAAGCATGGTCTCCATTGACTGCGCAGTTCCTTTATGCAGTCATTTTATTATTATTGCAGCTCCTCAATCTTGAGGGTTTTTCATGTAAATGTCATGTTTATCATTGCTTATTGCTCCATCCATGTTATAAATATGATTTCCTGATGATTCATACTATTTTCCATCTAACACCTTCAGAAAATCATGCTGATATAGCTTCAGAACTTTCTGCATACTCCAAGTCATGGGAAACTAGGGTTTTCTAGCCTAGTTTGGGAAGGAGAAGTTGTTTTTTGAGCTGAAATTTGGAGCATAGTTCCCTCATGACCTAATTTAATGGCTCCAACCATCCCCATCCACTGTTTACACGCATATTTTTGAATACACCCATTTTAGGGCTGAATTAGCTGCGTTTCCCCAACGTTTGCATCATAGATCTGAATCAATGTCGCTTCTATGGTTTCCAAAGATATATTTCAGTATATTACAGCTATATTAAGCTTATTTATCATTTTAAGGCCGCAATATAGTTAATGTATTGCTGAATCCCTGTTTTGGGAATATTACCTTTCAATAGCTTCTATAGACAGAGTCTGCACAAGGGCCAGCTAGCCTCTGGATCTCACCCTATTTTCAGAGGTGAAATATCTAGTAAATTCCCCTGCAGTCAATCTCTAGAATAGATCTAGTTGTTGATTTGCAATGCTTCTAAAAAAGGAACCTCATTTGCAGGATTCATGAGCAGTTCTTGAAAATGGAACATTACAGCCATAGAAAGTAAAATGATGGGTGGACTCCCCACAATTTTCTTGCTGCCCCATTCTCTTGGAGAAATTGAATGATGTACTTTGAAATTTATGTATGTTCTCCATGAGAAATATCCTCCCCATCTCCTCTTACGGAGTGATCATCCATAATGGCCTTATGTGGACCATAAAATCTAGAAGGAAGGATATTCCTTCTTTGAGAAAATCCCTGCACATATATGGTTAAGAGATGCATATACACACACAAACACACACACACACACACACACACACACACACACACACACACACACAGATATATATATATATATACATACATATATATATATACATACATACATACATATATATATATATATATATATATATATATACACACACACACACACACACACACACACACACACATATATATATATCACTATGCAAATGAACAATATTCTCACCATATGGTTTTATCATATAAATTGAGTGGCTCATAGATGAGTCTCCCCTCATCCTCAAAGGGAAAAGAGTTGACTGTGCTAACTCCTCCCTCTCCTCATGATCCATGGAGTGCCTCCTCAAGTTCTTCAAGTGGTCCTTCCCACAAGAAGAAAAGAAATGCAATGTGTCCCTCATGGTTGGCCCATGGTTTCTCCTAAAATGTACAACATGTATACTAAGGGGAATCATGCTCCCAATGGGCATCCTCAATCTCCAGCCTACTCTCCCATTAAAGCTCTCCATGAACATAAACATATCAACAATACATGGAAGCATAGTAAAATAAGAACAAGTTGTCACACGACAACTGGAAAGTGGATGAAGGTCCCATACAAGGAACTAGCATAGTGCATCCTTTTCCTACATCAAATCAAATAATAAAAAGTGTTCTTCCATCCACTTGTTTTCTGCCACAATCATTTTACAAGATAGAAACATGAAAGTACAATTTGGTGCCAATGGTGCACACCAAGAATCATGTCGCTTTCCCCACAAACCACCAATGAGATAGCCAATTTCAATGCTACAAATAGCTTCAAGTACATCATGATACAATATGCAAGAAGGAATAATCCTCCTTAGTACAATATGGTGCTCATAAAAAGACAAGAAGAACAAAACATAAGGTGAAATTGTACATTCTCCATCATGCACTATGTTAGCCACCTATAAAATTTTGGCATAGCAGAAAGGTGGCTAAGTATGTTGATAAGTCTTCAAGAGAAACATCTTTCTTGAAAATCTATCATTCTTGAAGCCTTAAAGTGTCTTCTATCCTTGAAGCAATCTTGACTGTTGTTTCCATTGGAAAGCCTCAATGTTTTGTAAAAGAAAATACTCTCAAAACGCCTCCATCTGTTCCATTTTATTCCCTCAAAATTCCCATTTTTCATCCCTTTAACCCTCGTAAAACTTGTCCAAAAGCCCTTCATTGACCCTCTAAAACATCAAATTCCCCTTTTAAACCTTATATTACAATTTATTTGGTTTTAAAATCTCCTTTTCTGCCTACCGGAACCCCCCATTTGGCCTTAAAAAGCACTATTTTTGGCGTAAAAACTCTCTATTTGCATTCTATCAATCTTATAGCCCCCGAGTGCTTATATGACTTAGCCTCTTTCCCCATATAACCCCCAGCCCGCAACCAGGCGCTAAAACCCCAAAAAATCCCTTTGGAAAGCCTGAAAAGGAATTTCTCCACTCAATAAAGGATTTAGCCCCCACAGGCTTATTCTTCTTAACCCCTCCTCCATGGAATCTAAAACCTAGTGATCAGGCGCTTAAAAAACAAAAAAAAACCACATCAAAATGAATTTTTCCTTTGGTTTTCATCATTCCCCAATGTCATGATCTGGATGGATAAGAACCATTGATCTCCGAAGATCAACAGTCAATCGGGTGCCTCATTTGGTTCATACCCCTCTGTTGTTTCCATACTCTCCGTTTCCTCCACTGATCTTGGCCGTTCATCATGAAGATCCAACAGTCAAGATCATTTTCACTGTTCATAACAGTTCACTACCCTTTGAAACACTATCGCGCCAGTTTTAAATCTCCATTGTCCATTGTGCATGATCCGACGATTGAAGATGAGCCCAATAGCCCAGCACATACACTACCGCTCCATCCAATCTCAACCGTTCATCCATTCAGATCCAACGGTCAGCAAGAAATCCGCTGGCCACCTCTGTTTGTGCACTTCTCCCCATCACACTCACACCCCCACCGTCAGATCTCTCTGCCCCCATCTAACGGATGAGGTGCATATCACGTTATTTTGGCGTCCGAACGTTAAAGTTTCAAAATCGCGTGATATGAGCGGTTTTGTTTTTCCACGTGTCAGGTGCTAAGTGGAATTGCGTGAATTTTTCAAATTCCACTTACCACCTTTGACCTTGCGTGAAAACCACTTTGGTTTTTCGCTTACCACCCCCCACAGTGAAATTTCATGATTAATCTTAACCATATATTCCTCTGATCTGACGGTCACGATATAATCTCACCCCCCACTCATTATTCGTTTGTTCATCCTCCAAATTATTTCATTGCGCAATCTCACTGTAGATTTCTGCTGTTTGATTTAATCTGAAGGTCCAAAACGCTCATCACATGAGACCTCCATCAGACCATTTTTACACCATTCCGCTGTGTTTTTCATCCATTTCTTTACTGCATCCACTGTTGTTACACTAAAAATTGTCACCTTGACATTCTGCTGACTGTATGATCTCATTAACACTCATACATGCCTCCTCTGCAAGTCTTACAACCTTTGTTCCTCTTGTCAAGCCTTGAAAATCAGAGAAAAGTTCCTAAAAATCTCCTAAACTCTGGTATCACACTTTCTCTATATATTGCATACGGTCCCGCACCTAATGTTCAGCTCTCCTGTGGACCTAAACCGCACTTTCTCTGTGTTATAGGTGCGGACTCCTGTAAAACTCGAAAAGGCGAGAAAGTAAAGTGAAAAAAGTTGAATTTTGGTCAATTCTAGAAGGTTCTAGATGAGATTTTTTGGGGATGAGTATGCTTTGATAAGGTGCATGTATCCCACACCTTAAGGAACTAATCCCTTGATGTGAGGAGCCTATCCCTTTGAAGGAGGATTCTATCCCTTCAAAGGTGGAACCCTAACTTCCTCATCTTCTCTATAAAAGGAGGCATTGGGTAGCCTCAAAGGGTTAAGTTTTGATTGCGATTTTGGAGATTGAGGATTAGAGTTCAAGCTTTATGTGTGATTGAGTTGAAGTGATGTTGAGATTTAGACTTCTTTCTGCTAAGCTTTTGAGAGGAAAGATCAGATACCTCTTTGTGCTCCTGGAGGAAGAGTGCAAGACTTATCAAAGTAGAGGAGACTCCTGCTTTAGACCCTGGGAAGGCCTTTCGAACATCAAGGCAAAGGTTGTAAGGTTCTTCTGTATATTTTAAGATTAATACAATAAAGTTTTGTTTTTCTCAATAAATTGTCGTTCAATTGTTTATTTCAATAAGCTGTCGTTTGATCATTTATTTCATAGATTCCTTGATCACTATGATAGGTATGTTTTATAATTATTTGTTATATAGGTGCTATTTAATATTTGTTTGTTTGTGATTGTAGGTCAATAAAAGATGCCACTTTCTTGCGACGAAAGAACTCTTGTTGCGATGAAGGATTATTGATGTGACGAAAGCACTACGACTGCAAATAAGCATTTGGATCTAAGGTAGGATCGACACCTTCATAGAATTTATTTGTAAAACGAATATATTTAGAAAAAGACAAACTTCGTTGTTTGTTTGTTGTTAGATTGTTTTCTAACACTAGGGAGATCGGTCTTGTCCGCAAGAACGATTTATCCAGAAAAAAAATTGGCGACTCCGCTGGGGAAAGAAGCTTGTCGTTTTTGGTTCTCTTTTATTTTGATTTGAGGAAAAGTTTTTCCTGGTTTTTGATTGATGGATATCTACTTGGGTAACTTAGGTTTTCTCTGTTTTTGAAAATTTCGAAATCTTTTACATTTTTCTTGAACTTTTCTAGGGACCACACTTTTTTCTTTTGCACAGTGCGGGCAGTTTCGCACTTTCCTTAAGTAAACAGTGCGGGACCACACCTATTACTTCTGGAAGCCTGCGGACCCTGTTAAATTTTTTGAAAAAATTTAGATTTATTTTTTCCAGTTTAGTTTAGATTTGTTTTAGGATTCTTAGCATCTACCCAGATCTGTATTTTTCTGTCAAAAATCTCTTGTTTTTTAATTTCTTTCAACAATTATTCATCTCTTCAATCTCCATTAATTGGGTGTTTTGAATCTCTTTTTTGAGAAATTCTTAATTTGATTTCCTCTAGTCATTACTTGGAGGTTTGTCTCAGTCTTTTGACAATTTTGCATCTTTTTGCTTTTGACAATCGCCTTTGAGTGTTTTTATTTTTTGATCTTTGGAACTCTCACCCAATTTTCTTTGCTTGCAATTGATTGGTTCTTAGATTACATTAGAGTCATCTTGTGTTTGAGAATTCTCTTGCATAGATCACATTTGCATAATTAGAATTCTCATTTTCAGAATATGAATGAAAAATGTGCATAGATTACATTTGCATACTTTTCAAGTGAATTGTGCATAGATTACAATTGCATAGTTTACATTCTGAAAAATTAATTGTAGATTTAGATCAGTTTTCTATGATTTGAATTTAGATGTTTTTATGCTTGTTTTAAAAACACCAAAGTAAAAAAATTGTTTTGGGATTGATTTGCATTAGTTTTTCTTGATGAAATTAGTGCATTAGAGAATTTGTTATATTTTCTCTTAGTTATCAATTTTTGCATTGTTGGATGTGAATGGAAACTCTCTCCTTACTTTAGTTAGGATTCATCGAATTGAAAAGATTACATTATCATATTCGATTGAATTCAGTTTTGGTTCAGGTCATAACACCATTGGTTTCGTATCCATTTACCCTTTTGAGTAATAACAACCTAAATAACACAATGCTTACTTAAAATTCATCTAGTAATATTTTTATTTTCTAGGGCTCTTATCACCAACATAGCTTAGGCTAGTATCTTGGAGTAGGGAGTAATTAACTCTCTAAGGTAGTAAAACAAACAAGTAGATAAATCTTGCGGTAGGAAATAAATCCAATTGTAATTAGTACAATCTGGGAAGCTTCTATTAAAGAAGTCAATCACGAGATCATGTCCGAACCTTTGAAACAATCAATTATGTTTCATTGGGGACGATAAAAGATTTTGCGCGCATTACAAATGGTAAACCTCGGATTAACCATTGTTGAGGAGCCTGGGGTCACTTGTTGGTAAACCTCGGATTAACCATGTCGAGGAACCTTCAAGGGGATTGAGCTTTGTTACTCTGCCCTTGCACATGGGATCGGATCGTAGACTGTTCCCCCAGTTGTATTTGTTACTATTGGTAACCTTAGTGTCCATAAGCTTAAGATTATTTCCTAAGGTGACGGTGAAGGAAAGATCTCACTATACCTGGAGCAGACGTCGACTAGACTCACTTGGACTCTCTGGGGGGTTCTCTTCACATGAGATGGTTTTGTGAAGAAACTTGTGCCATTCTGTTTCATTAAGCAGGTTGTCGGGGTAACTGTTCCAACCGCCCTTTCTATATTAAATTCTACGATGTTGGATTTCATCAGAAACTAGTGTTTTTAGTATGGGAAGTTACTGTTTGTGTGTGGTTTGACTCCTAGATTTGATAGCGCATGGTAATTTGTTTGCTTTTACTTTTAGAGACCATAGGTGTGAATTGTGAATTTTAATTGTTAGGTGTGAATTGCTAATTGTTAATTTTAGTTTTTAATTTGTTAATAAAATTCACTGAAGTTGAATATAATGGCAACTGTTCCGGAATTTACCAACCAAGGAACCCCTCTTAAAGAGAATCCTAGTACTTTTCCTTGCTTTGGAAATGTTGGTACTCCTTATATGGCTACTATTGTGGATCATCTTTTGCATATCCTTTTTATTTTTTATTTCGAAAATAAAAAAAAATAAAAATCCGGAAATTCAAAAAAATATGCTATAGTTTTAATGCTATATCATAAAAAAAATTTTTTTTTTTATAAAGCTTGATGCACATAAAAGTAGTCATAAAGCTTTATTTTGATATGTATATTCTCGAGCTTAAGCGTCGAGCAGCTTCCCGAGCAGAAGTGGTGATCGCGGAAGAGGGGTTCCAGATTAGTCATTATGGTGGGGAAAATAGCTCGTTAATTATCAACACCGGACCCCCCGTAGTTGACTGGTCAAATCTGGAGCGAGCCGTGATCAACGGCTGAGATTCATTACGGGGGGTATAGGTTGAAGATTTCCGCCGTACTCCCGAACCCCCCGTAGTGATGTCATCAGGCAAGGCGGGAGACAACTGTCATCCTCTTCCGAAGCCACAAGTAGCCGCTCATTCACAAGTGTTCGTTGAGACAGAAACTATCTCAGGAGCACCAGTTCACATTGATTAGAAATTTTCGAACCCTGGCGGAACCGAGCATCAGGAATGGAACCCTAGTGCAACGAAGAACGGAACCTGGAGAGGTGGAACTGTGACAGAGGAACATAAATGGCGGTTTAGAACCGAAGGGTGGTAATTTCCGCACCACTTTTATATGGAAAGTGGTTTTGATAAATTTGCAGTGATTCCATAGACTTTGTGACACGTGGCTAGGCCATTGTTCAAATACCACCGTTTAAAATGCGATTTCGCACATTAAGGATCGACGTTGGACGCCGAGCGGGATGTATATGGACTGTTGCTCTGAAGGTTCGACATCGGATGGTGATCATGTGTCGTAGTTTCCAGAAGTTTAATAAAAGCGCCCAGAGGTTAGCAAGGAATGGTGTGTTCCGTGGATGGGTCGTTTGATTAAATTGTGGGGCCCGATGGGAGTTATATATATAAATGAATTGGTTTAACTATGGGTTTCGACGTATTTTGGTCTTAATATAAGTTTGATGGAATATGTTAAAGCGTTATAACCACGTTTCCAAGGTTCGAACACAATATATAAGTCGGGGATATATATAGTGGTTGTGGCGCAACATTACATCAGTTAATGTATGGTTTAGTGGCCAAAGTATTATGTTACATACAATGTTTGAATATTCCAAGACTTGCATATATCATACCCACTGAAATATTACGGTGTAATGTCTGAATTGGAACAGCATGGGAGCCTTGTTGCCCGGGGTAATATGAGATTGGAGTTATGTTTTTAGTGAAATCATGTAAGTGTAATAAGACTTATTTGAGGCACATGCCTCTGTAGTAGTAGTTAGTTTAAGCAGTTAGAGTCAGTTAAAGCTGTTAGAATCAGTTTCATTACTGGAAAATGTTATGTGTTACTGTATTTAATTACAATGGCAAGGAAAAGGAAGGTTCCGAGTTTTGAACCTTGAAGCTAAATTTTGTACTGGAGAACACTGAATCAATAAAAAGTTTTGCAAGTTTCCTTCATTCTATTTATGCTGAATAGTTTCTCAGTTTTCATTATGTTTCCCATGTCTGTGAATAAAATAGAGTAACTTGAGCTACGGGTCTCTAGATACATGTGTATTTAAGAGTTAAATAAACCTTAATGGGCGCTCCTCTATTTTAACGTTGCTATTACTCATTTCTTCAGGATTTTACACTGATAGATTCTGTTTCAAGCAGCATATCAAATTGAAATCCTTCCTTTCTTGTTTCTTCCATCCACTCATTTCAGCATAAGAAGAATATGACATTGCAGAATATTGTATGGGTTTAATATTTGAAGTTTATATTATTAATGTTTGAAGGTTCATAAAACAGAGACAGATTACTTTTGTTTGTGACATAATCTTTAATGTCTTGAGCACGGATTCCTTTACACAGTAGCGAATTGTTTCTCAAGGAACAACATTAATTAGCGCCATTGCCGGGGACCGAAGAATCGAATATTTTCCCTGGGTTTTGTTTTACATTTCCTCCGGTTGTTGAGAGAGGAGGAAATAGTACGCTGTGTTTGTTTGAAAATAGCTCTGGCTCCCAAGAAACCTCACACGAGGTCAGATACCTCTCAGCAAAAAATTCATGTTTTGTCGGATCCTGAGAAGCTTGTTTCAAAGAAGGAACAAAGACCAAAAATATTAGATACACCTGAAATTACACTGCTTGCACCAGGCAGCAGTTCACACATTTTCTCATCCAAGAAACTCATTTTCTCGGAAGAAGAATAATCACCATCACCCGTTCGTTTTCAAGAACCCACATTAGAAGAGTAATCTTTGGAGTTTGTGTCTTTTCCTTTTATAGAAACTCAACCCAATATAGCTTCCATATCTTCTGCAGTCGTTCATACTCCAACTCCTATATCATTTGCTCCACCTCATTCATCCTCTCCTACAACTGGTATTCATTTTAACCCCGCTCAAGGAGCAGTTAACTCGGGCGTAAACATGGCAGTCCTTGTAGCCCCTTCTTTCTTGATGAATAGATATGCACCATTGAATCTACCCCAACCACTGCATGATATGCCTCAGGAGTATCTCAAGTTACTCCCTAGATTTACTAGTGAAGATGAAATAACTGCAGAATAGCACTTGCCCCTGTTTTGCACATTTGTCGAGAATTTAAATGTTGAACATTTGGACGTTGTAATGAGACTTTTTGTTCAGTCTCTAAATGGAGAGGCAAGGAAATGGTTTAAAGGATTGCCTAATGGTACCATAAATGATTTGGATACCCTAGAAACGCATTTCACTGAGAGATGGGGTGAAAAATGGGACCATGGTTATTCTTTGACAGAGTTCAATGCAATAAAGAAGAAATCTGATGAAAGCATGAAATATTTTGTGAAAAGATTTAATAAATTGTTTAATAGTTTGCCTGTTGAAATGAAACCTCCTCCTATTGGAGCAAGGGTTGTTTTTGCTGGTGCATTCGAACCAGAATTCAGTTTCACATTGAGGGAAATGAGGTCACCTACATTGGAGCAGATTCAAAATAATGCTCTAGAGATTGAGGCTAATATGTCTGCTGCTAGTAAAGTTCAAGATAAAGGAAAAGCTAAAGAATAAACCTCAGCTCAAGAACAAAGAATTGATGATATGAATAAGGTCATAAAAAATCTGTCTAATAAATTGGTGAAATTGGAAATAGATAGTAAGCCTGTAAGACAGAATAGAGGGGCTTTTAATCCCCAATTTAAAAAACAGCCTCTGCAGATTCTACAAAGAGAGAAGAAAGATCTAGATCAGGTACAAACACCTTTGTATATAGAGGCGGCTCCATCCCGTTTAGTAGATGATTATGATGAAAGAGAGGATGATGCTCGAATTTCTGATGTGTACATGGAAGATGATGAAACAGAAGAAGAAGTTGAGGAAGAAGGAGCGGAAGAAAGTGATATTTCATTTGATCAAGAAGAGATGGATGATTACTGCTGACAGTTTACAGACTTCATGTAATTCGAGTTACATAAAAAGTATGATTTGAGGTCAAAGAAGAGGCTAAGAACTCAAGAGAATGAAGAAAAAGAACCAGAATCAGTGCCTGCTCTAGTGACGACTCCATTACATAAAGACCAGAGTCAGAAAATAGAGAAGAGGAAAAAGCCCATGAATGAAGAAAGAGAGAAGGAAAAGCTGTAAGCCGATGCTTCTCAAACGAATATTAGAGATTCTAATATTTTGGAGAAAGTGGTCACTATTTCTAATCAAAATCCAAGTTCCAAGAAAGATCAAGAAGAGCCTAAAAAGTTGACAAAATCAAATCAAACTTTCAGTTTGGCAAAAGAATTGGAAAAAGTGAAAATTCAAGTTCCTCTTCTTGAATTAATGAAAACACCTAGTTATAAGAAGGAGATTGCTGAATTTATCAATTTATCTCAGTCCGATGAAGTGGGTGATATAGTTAATCTGCAAGAAGAAAAACCAGTGGTTACATTTGGGCCTCATGTTGAAGAGGTAGATTCATCTATCCCTCCTTTCTATATTTCACTTCTATTACACGACTTTATTTTTCATAATTGTATGCTAGATTCTGGTGCATCCCACAATCTGATGCCACTGTGTGTGATGAAAGAATTGAATCTGCAAAACACTAAGCCATACCGAGATCTTTATTCTTTTGATTCAAAGAGAGTGAAGTGTGTGGGACTTATTAAGGATATGGTTGTGTCATTGGCTCAAATCCTAGCCAAAAGCATTATGATGGATGTGGTAGTGGCTGATATTCCAGCCAGATTTGGCATGCTATTATCTAGATCGTGGGGAGCAAAGCTAGGAGGAGTTTTGAAGCTAGATTTCACATATGCTATCATTCCTATTTTTAATGGGGAAGAAATAAGGTTGTATAGAGAAACTAGGTTTCAAAAAACTGCCACTAAGAAAGATGAAGGTAATTCACCAATTTATGGCCAAGAGAAACATGAGCTCTCTTGTTTCATGTTGCATGAAGATGCAGAATTTGCTGAGGAATCGCAAGGGTAGCTTCCTTTAGCAGTTGTACATAAGGAGTTGCATTCAAACAAGCCCTAGAAGTGTTATTTCGATGTTGCGTTTTCAAAAGAAGGCACAGGAGCTGGTTTCATTTTTGTTTCTCCAGAAGGTAACCTTGTGCCTTTTTCTTTCAAATTAGAGTTTGAGTCCACTAATAATGTTGCGGAGTATGAAGCATTAATCATTAGTTTGCAGACAGCTAAGCACATGGGAATTTAGTCTATAACGGTGTTCTATGATTATGAATTAATTATAAGACAAATAAAGAATTTGTGTCAAACTAAACATCCCAGGTTAAGGGCATATAGGAATGAAGTCTAGGATTTGATTGAAAATTACTTTCAAGCATTCAACTTATAGTTTGTACCAAGGGAAGAGAATAGAATGGTTGATTCTTTGGCAGTTGCAGCCAGTACTTTCAAGCCTCCGATCAATCCAAGGCTAAGGTATGAAATTGAGATGGGACATAGACCTTCAATTCCTGACAATATTAAACACTGGCAGGTCTTTGAGGACGATGAACAGATTAAGCAGTTTCTGTTGATGATTGAATATTTTGAAGATCATCAGATTGATTTGGAAACTGATGAAGATGAATTGGCTGTTAAGACTCTTAAAAAGAATATTGGTGGTCAGGAAATCATCCAGTTGAAAGATAATTTTTTACCAAGAGGCTTAGTGCCTCTTGAAAGACGGTTTGATGCAAACGACGTTGCGGTGAATCAGAAGAAAGTAAACCAAGATGAGCAGGTGGAAGATTGAAATTTAGGGACTCAACAGGAGCCTAAAATTATCAAATTGTTCAAAGGGGTCTCGAAGGACTATAAAGAAAGGTATGCAGATTTTTTCAAACAATTCCAAGATGTATTTGCTTGGTCTTACGATGATTTGAAGACATATGATAAGAGTATCATACAACATAAAATTCCACTGAAGGATGGAGTCAAGCCGCATAAACAGAAGCTCCGGCAAATCAATCCATTGTTATTGGCTCCGATCGAAAAGGAGGTAAAGAAATTGCTGCAAGCCAAAATAATTATTCCACTTAGATATTCAGATTGGGTTTCCAATCTTGTACCAGTCCGAAAGAAAAACATAGAGATAAGGCTGTGTGTAGATTTGAGAAATTTGAATAGGGCTTCATTGAAAGATAATTACCCTTTGCCGAAGATGGATTTTGTTTTACAGAAGGTGACTGGAGCTTATAGATTATCTATGGTGGATGGCTTTTCAGGGTATAACCAGGTGGCTGTGGAGAAAGAAGATCAGAAGAAAACTGCTTTCACTACGCCATGGGGAACATTCATGTATGCTAGGATGCCCTTTGAACTAATGAATGCAGGAGCTACATTCCAAAGAGCGATGGATATTGCATTTGTTGGAGATCAGTTTGTAGTTATTTATTTGGATGATGTCACAATTTTTTCAAATTCTGATGAAGAACACTTACAGCATTTGCAAAAATCTTTCCTGAAGTGTAGAAAGTATGGGTTATCGTTGAATCCTAAAAAAACTGTGTTTGCCCTGGAAGAAGGTAAACTGTTGGGTCATATTGTTTCAAAACAAGGTGTGAAAATATATCCAGCGAGGGTTGAAGCAATACAATCCATTCCACTGCCCCAAAGCAAAAAAGATATTCAGAGATTTCTTGGAAAAATTAATTTTCTAAGAAGATTCATTCCCAATTACGCAGAAATCGTCAAAAAGATAACGGACATGTTGAAAAAGGATGTTGAAGTGAAGTGGGACAAAGAAGCTCGAGAATCTTTCCAAAGGATTAAACAAGCTTTAAAGGAAGCACCTGTTCTCATCAGTCCAGATTATTTGAAGCCATTTCAAATTTTCTCCTTTGCATCTCCCTCGACGATTGCAGCTGTGTTATTACAGAGAAATGAAGAAAAGCACGAACAGCCTGTAGCATATTTTAGTAAATTTCTCTGAGATGCAGAATTGAAATATAATATATTGGAGAAACAAGTTTATGCTCTGGTGAAATCATTGAAAGCTTTCAGAACTTATATCCTTCATTCTCAAATCTTAGCATATGTTCCCAATTCAGCTGTAAAGGATCTCCTAGTACAGAGCGATGTGGAAGGAAAAAGAGGAAAATGGATTGCTAAAATCCAGGAATATGACCTAGATGTAAAACCAACCAGATTTGTCAAAGGATTGGGATTGGCCAAATTATTGACAGAGTCATATTTCCAAGCATTGGGAATCAATTTGTTGGCCCCTGTAGACAAATTCGATGGAGAAGCAGGTGATAATCAATCAAAGATGGCAATTAAGTATAAATTTCTCTGCTCAGATTGGTACAAATATATTATTCATTATTTGTGCTTTCTTTCTTGTCCTCCTTCAATAAATAGAACTAAATACAGAGCTTTAAAACTCAAGGCCCAACCTTATGTCATAATTGAAGCAAAATTATATTGGAAGGACCCTGCTGGTGTGTTGTTGTTATGTTTGACAGCGGAAGAAGTTTTAGAAGTAATCAAAGAATATCATGAATGCTTGTGTGGAGGTCATTACAGCTGGAAGATAACTGCTCACAAAGTATTCAAATCGGGTTTTTATTGGCCATATGTGTTTGCTGATGTTTATAAAGAAGTCAAAAGTTGTCAAAAATCCCAAGTATTTGCAGAAAAGAAAAAGCTAGCTCCATTACCTCTTCTCCCTGTTTTTATTGAAGAACCTTTTAGACAATGGGGTTGGATTTCATTGGAGAAATGAATCCACCATCCAGTGGGCAATTTAAGTGGATCGTTACTGCTACATATTATTTTACAAAGTGGGTGGAGGCAATCCCCACCAGGAAGGAAAATGATTTGGTTGTTATGAAGTTTCTAGAGGAGAATATCTTTAGCAGGTTTGGATGCCCAGTGAAGATTGTGACAGATAATGCCCAAGTTTTTAGCTCACTCAGGTTTATTAATTTTTTTCAGACTTACAATGTGATATTGTCTCATTCTACAGCTTATCATCCATAGGGGAATGACTTGGAAGAATCTACCAACAAAACATTGGTAAGAATTCTGAAGAAGACAATAAATGAAAACCAAAAGAATTTGGATTCAAAGCTAGTGTTTGCGCTATGGGCAACAAGGATGACTGCTAGAAGATCCACTGGTAAGTCACCTTATGAATTAGTATATGTTACTCAGGCTTTGTTTCCCACCCAGTTGGTGAAGCCTGTGATTTCCTTCCTTCAAGATGCTCAAGCAGAACCTAATGCCATGATTAGGAGAATGAATAATGTAATGGAATTAAGTGAAAATAGAGATAAAGTTCGGGAGAATTTGCTTGCTTATCAGTAGAAAATGAAGACAATATTTGACAGCAAGGCCAAAGAAATCATGTTTCAGAAGGGAGACCTGGTATTGAGATGGAATACCCGAAGGGAGGACAAAGGGAAACACGGAAAATTTGATCCTTTGTGGTATGGTCCATTCAAAATCAATGAAGTCAGGATAAATAACACTTTCATGTTGGAAAATCTTGAAGGAGAAGTATTAGATATTCCTGTCAATGGGAAATATCTAAAGCATTACTTCTGGCACTAAAGAAGTTGTTTCACCATCATTGTATATATCCGATGTGATCATTGTACATTTCCATCAAGCAATGTTTGACTCCATGCCCAAGGTGAAGGCACTAATCTGCAGGTTCTTAGTGTTTTGTGGTAAAAAAACTATCCCCAGGTGGAGCCAGATGTTGTGGATCATATTTTGCATATCCTTTTTATTTTTTATTTCGAAAAAAAAAAAAAAAAATCTGGAAATTCAAAAAAATATGCTATAGTTTTAATGCTATATCATAAAAAACAAATAAAATGTTTTTATAAAGCTCGATGCACATAAAAGTAGTCATAAAGCTTTATTTTGATATGTATATTCTCGGGTTTAAGCGTCGAGCAGCTTCTCGAGCAGAAGTGGTGATCACAGAAGAGGGGTTCTCGATTAGTCATTATGGTGGGGAAAATAGCTCGTTAATTATCAACACCGGACCCCCCATAGTTGACTGGTCAAATCTGGAGTGAGCCGTGATCAACGGCTAAGATTCATTATGGGGCTGGGTTGAAGAATTTGTGCATGCTCAGGACCCATTGGTGTCATCGGGCAAGGTGGGGAGATAGCTGTCATCCTCTTAGAGCGCAAGTGGCCGTTCTCGAGAAAATGGCAGCTCATTCACTAGCCACCAGAGGTTCGGAGACAACAACTATCTCGGGAGAACTGGTTGCATCGGTTAGAAATTTTGGAGACACGGCGGAGACGAACGTGGAGTGGAACCCGACCGCAGCGAAGAACGGAACCTGGAGAGGTGGAACCGTGACACAGGAATAGAAATGGCGGTTTATAACCAAAGGGTGGTAATTTCCGCACCACTTTTATACGGAAAGTGGTTTTGATAAATTTGCAGTGATTCCATAGACTTCGTGACACGTGGCTAGGCCACTGTTCAAATACCACCGTTTAAACTGCGATTTCGTGCGTTAAGGATCGACGTTGGACGCTGAGCGGAATGTATACGGACCGTTGATCTGAAGGTTCGACATTGGACGGTGATCACGTGTCGTAGTTTCCAGAAGTTTAATAAAAGCACCCAGAGGTTAGCAAGGTACGGTGTGTTCCGTGGATGGGTCGTTTGATTAAATTGTGGGGCCTGACGGGAGTTATATATATAAATGAATTGGTTTAACTATGGGTTTCGACGTATTTTGGTCTTATTATAAGTTTGATGGAATATGTTAAAGCGTTATAACCACGTTTCCAAGGTCCGAACACAATATATAACTCGGGGATATATATCCTGGTTGTGGCGCGACATTACGTGAGTTAATGTATGGTTTAGTGGCCAAAGTATTATGTTACATACAATGTTTGAATATTACAAGACTTGCATATATCATACCCACTGAAATATTACGGTGTAATGTCTGAATTGGAACAGCATGGGAGCCTTGTTGCCGGGGGTAATATGAGATTGGAGTTATGTTTTTAGTGAAATCATGTAAATGTAATAAGACTTATTTGAGGCACATGCCTCCATAGTAGTATTTAGTTTAAGCAGTTAGAGTCAGTTAAAGCTGTTAGAATCAGTTTCATTACTGGAAACTGTTATGTGTTACTGTATTTAAAGACAATGGCAAGGAAAAGGAAGGTTCTGAGTTTTTAACCTTGAAGCTAAATTTTGTACTGGAGAACACTGAATCAATAAAAAGTTTTGCAAGTTTCCTTCATTCTATTTATGTTGAATATTTTCTCATTTTTCGTTATGTTTCCCATGTCTGTGAATAAAATAGAGTAACTTGAGCTGCAGGTCTCTAGATACATGTGTATTTAAGAGTTAAATAAACCTTAATGGGCGCTCCTCTATTTTAACGTTGTTATTACTCATTTATTCAGGATTTTACACTGATAGATTATGTTTCAAGCAGGATATCAAATTGAAATCCTTCCTTTCTTGTTTCTTCCGTCCACTCATTTCAGCATAAGGAGAATATGGCATTTAGAATCTGTATGGGTTTAATATTTTAAGTTTATATTATTAATGTTTGAAGGTTCATAAAACAGAGACATATTACTTTTTTTTGTGACATAATCTTTAATGTCTTGAGCACGGATTCCTTTACACAGCAGGGAATTGTTTCTCAAGGAACAACAGCTACTTTGTCATTACCTAGATTTACAATAGGTTTACCAATATGGTTATTTTCAACTTCGTTGGCCCCGAATAGTCCATTTGTTCCACCTCAACCAGATGCTTCATTTCAACAGATTTCACCATCTCAACATCACCAACCTTCTATTGATCCTTTACCTTCTTCGCCTAATATTTCTTCCTCCATTTCTTCCTCTTCACTTGGTAAAAGTCTTGATGCTAGTAACCAGGTGGCTAAGAAGAAGAATAAAGGGAAGAAGAAAAATAATAAGAAGCAAGATAAGAAAGAAGTCAACCAACCAACCATGGCTGTAAGTGTTAGTTGTGTTGAGGAAACCTCCAACATGCATCGTAAACCCAAATACCCTTGCAGGCTTTGTAAGGGTGACCACTTCCTTATCAATTTTCCTGGTATTCCAAAGGTCTTGGATGTATGGTCTAAAAAATCTCATCAACTTTCTGTTGATCCATCAACCAGTGATAGTCAGGTTCCTGGGAAAAAGGGTATAGTTAGGTTTCCTTGTAAGTTATGCAAAGGGAGTCATCAAAATCACATTTTCCCTCACATGGATGAAGCCTCGAAATTGTTGGAAAATCTTATTGTTCCACAGCAATAATTTCCAACTGGTTACCGTAAGCTTTCTCCCAACCTACCATCAACTGACGGAGTGATTGATCTAGTTTCAAGTACAATCGATACCACTCTTCCATTGGAGAGTGAAACTCATATCACTCAGGTTGATGATCCATTAGTTGATCAAGTGGTCGATTCAATTTCACATTCGGTCGATCCCATTCTCCTTGTAGAGAGTGAACTTCATACCTCTCAGGTTCTTCTTGTTACATCAGATTCTTCTACGTCGGGGGGCATTTCACCTGTTTCTACAGAACCCCCTCCAAGTACTAAGGTCTTTTCCTTTGATTGGAATAGACTGACAGAACCTCATCTTCCTTCCTCCATCCCTTTCCAAATCATTGTGACGTTTGGTGGTAGGGACATACACTGCACATAGGTAGATGGAGGTGCTTCTGTTAGTATTTTATCCTCAACTGCTTGGAAAGCTTTGGGTTCCCCTCAGCTTGTGCCTATTACGCAGAATCTGAAATATTTTAATAGAACCATTAGTGAACCTTTAGGGATCCTTCCTAATTTTTCTATTACTTTGGAAGGTAAAACTGTATGTATTGATCTTATGGTAGTTCGAGGACCCTTGGATTTCAATTTACTCCTTGGGCAAGACTATGTCTATGCAATGAAAGCTGTCGTATCGACACTCTTTCGCGTGATGTCTTTCCCTCACAACGACAATATTGTGACTGTAGACCAGCTTTCGTTCCCTAGTCTTGTTTCAACTACCAATAATCCGACATCCCTAAATGTTGCTGATTATAAAGTGGTATCTACCCCGCCACAGGTTAATTATGTGGCAACTAGTCCCATGTTTTTAGTTACCGATGTAAGCGAGCCTCTCACTGTTTGCTCGTCTTCCTTGGAATTAGATCCGGTAATTGACATGGAAAACTCTATGGGATTATTTGAACGCGATGTTATTATCTCTTTTGAGTCCCTTGACATGTGTTCCTTCCAGAGAACTGTTCTTCCTTCTGATGAAGACCTCTTGGAAGCCATGATCAAGGTGTGTCCATTAACATGTGTTTCTTCTAGTTGGAAGCCATGATCAGTGAGTCTGAGGAAAGTTCCTTTTACTGTGTCAACCTCGTTAAAAAATGAATCAGTGAGCTCGTGGAAAGTTCCTTTTACTGTGTTAACCTCGTTTAAAAAATGAATCAGTGAGTTTGAGGAAAGCTCCTTTTACTGTGTCAACCTCGTTAAAAAATGAATCAGTGGTCCGAGGATAGTTCCTTTTCTTGTGTCAAGCTCATTAAAAAATGAAACAAGCTTCTCTGAGGACAGTTCTTTTCCTGTGTCAACCTCGTTAAAAAATGAATCAGTTGGCCGAGGATAGTTCCTTTTACTATGTCAACCTCATTAAAAAATGAATCAATCGGCGATGAGGACAGTTCTTTTCCTGTGTCAACCTCATTAAAAAAATGAATCTATAGGTAGATTAATAGATTAGAAATAAGTAGTTTATGAGGATGGTTCCTGTTACTGAGTCAACCTCGTTAAAAAATGAATTAGGTATGAGGACAGTTCTTTTCCTGTGTCAACCTTGTTAAAAAATGAATCAGTTGGTCAGAGGATAGTTCCTGTTACTGAGTCAACCTCGTTAAAAAATGAATCAGGTATGAGGACAGTTCTTTTCCTGTGTCAACCTCATTAAAAAATGAATCAATAGGTTATATAGGTAGATTGTAGAAAACAGATACGAGGATAGTTTCTTCTACTGTGTCAACCTCGTTAAAAAATGAAACATTTAGGTGAGGAATGTTCCTTTTACTGTGTCAACCTCATTAAAAAATGAAACACGTTGCCATGAGCATAGTTCTTTTGATGTGTCAAGCTCATTAAAAAATGAAACAAATCTTCCCCTAATTGAGTCGAGTCTTTGACTAGATCTCGTAAATGTTAAGTCATTTATTTAGGTTAGTTATTTCAATTTTTTTGCAAAATTTTGTTACAGTTTTAGGTCGGGTCTTTCATATGATCTCGTAAATGAACCTTCATTCCATCCAGCTATTAATTACCAGCAGTATACTTAGTTGAATGAAATGAAGCTGGGGGGACATGCGCTCTAGCAGTTACGCTTAGGGGGCATCAAGCACAATTTTCTTTCTATTTCAAGCTTGTGCAAAAATGAAACCACTCTGAAGCATAGTTTTTCTCTGTTTCAAGCTTTTCTAAAAATGAAACCTATCTTGAGTCAATTTCGGTTATTTTCAAGACTTGTTAAACTCATGAAAATATCGAGATTAATTTTCTATCTTTCATTCTCATAAAACACATGAAAATGCCGAGTTCTTTCCGTCTTTTCCTGCTCGTAAATTAAATTGAAAGTCGGCCACATGAGTACATTTTTATCCCTTTTTCGAACTCGTTAAAACTTACTGAAAAAGCGAAACCTTGGAGTTATCTTTTAAGCCCTTTTTAGACTCTCTAAAAATGAAAATATTGCTAAGTAATTGACTATTCGAACTCGTTAAATTAAATGAATGATCGTCCCTTCAGTATAAGTTTACCCCTTTTACGGACTGAAATGGACTATTTACGAAAAAGGTATACGTTGACTAATTATGGTCAATAGAGTTCTCTCCCGCATTATTTTATCCTTTTTTGGGCCTGAGAGACTAAATTTATGAAAAAGTACACCCATGGAGTTTTCTTAAGTTTTTTCTTCTGACTCCGTAAAATTGAAAAACACCGAGTTTCTCCTATACTGGACTCGTTAAAATTTAACAGTAAAGGGCCTGTTCAATTCTAAACAGGAAAGAACCACTCCTTCTTAGGGTTTGAATCTTAAACTAAATTGGACTCATCTGAAGGATGAGCTTATAAACAAGCAAATGTTATCCTCCTCAAGCTTGTCAAAAATAAAGAGGTACTTGCCAGAAATGGTGGGGGAAAAGAGAGAAAAATGAATGGTTTATTTGAACTGTCCTCTTGAAAACATAACGACACTGCAGATGGCTTGGTGACAATTGACCCAAAGCTAATACCTAGAAACCGACTGAATACTTTCAATATGGTTTGATTAACTGTTAGGCAAAGGATTTCCCAACCTAGGTGAACTAAAAGTGTCATGTTCAAGAGTGGTTAACTGGATTTTTGAAAAATCAAAATACAACAAACAAGTATTAATTACCAGCAGTATACTTAGTTGAATGAAATGAAGCTGGGGGGGCATGTTCTCTAGAAGTTACGCTTAGGGGGCATCAAGCACAGTTTTCTTTCTGTTTCAAGCTTGTGCAAAAATGAAACCACTCTGAAGCATAGTTTTTCTCTATTTCAAGCTTTTGTAAAAATGAAACCTATCTTGAGTCAATTTCGGTTATTTTCAAGACTCGTTAAACTCATGAAAATCCCGAGATTATTTTTCTATATTTCATTCTCGTAAAACACATGAAAATGCCGAGTTCTTTCCGTCTTTTCCTTCTCGTAAATTAAATTGAAAGTCGGCCACATGAGTACATTTTTATCCCTTTTTCGAACTCGTTAAAACTTACTGAAAAAGCGAAACCTTGGAGTTCTCTTTTAAGCCCTTTTCAGACTCACTAAAAATGAAAATATTGCCAAGTACTTGACTATTCGAACTCGTTAAAGTAAATGAATGATCGTCCCTTCAGTATAAGTTTACCCCTTTTACAGACTGAAATGGACTATTTACGAAAAAGGTATACGTTGACTAATTACGGTCAATAGAGTTCTCTCTCGCATTATTTTATCATTTTTCGGGCCTGAGAGACTAAATTTATGAGAAAGTACAGGCATGGATTTTTCTTAAGTTTTTTCTTCTGACTCCCTAAAATTGAAAAACACCGAGTTTCTCCTATACTCGACTCGTTAAAATTTAACAATAAAGGACCTGTTCAATTCTAAACAGGAACAAACCACTCCTTCTTAGGGTTCGAATCTTAAACTAAATTGGACTCATCTGAAGGATGAGCTTATAAACAAGCAAATGTTATCCTCCTCAAGCTTGTCAAAAATAAATAGGTACTTGCCAGAAATGGTGGGGGAAAAGGGAGAAAAATGGACTTGTTTGTTGTATTTTGATTTTTCGAAAATCCAGTTAACCACTCTTGAACACGACACTTTTAGTTCACCTGGGTTGGGAGATCCTTTGCCTAACAGTTAATCAAACCATATTGAAAGTCTTCAACCGGTTTCTGGGTATTAGCTTTGGGTCAATTGTCACCAAGCCATCTATAGTGTCGTTATGTGTTCAAGAGGACAGTTCAAACAAACCATTCATTTGTGAAATATTTGTCTTCCATTTTGACCATCCCTGAGCCAATCCTTGCCAATATATTTTCAAAACTTGATCTATGATTTCGTGTTGTGGGCTTGCCTATCACAGATCACTTTCTATCGACTACAACTCATTATCTAGGAAGTTGATCCAGAAATCGTCAGTACCTTGAAATCTGCATGCCTCAATGGCAGGTTTCTCGCCTTCGACGACAGGTTGCATCATTGACCTTCGATCGAATGATTCCGTGACATGTTCAACTTCAGCTCAGTCATTCACATTTCATGGATTGTACTGGGTACTTTGAGAGCCATTGACATCACTGGTGGTTACTCTCACACTTGTTAACAGTTTACATCATTGACTGATAATCAAGTGGGTTCTACCATGTTCGACTTCAACACATTTAATCGCATGGATAGAATTGTACTAGTTCGAGATGCGGAAATCAAGACCCTGGATCTAGTTTCTACCATCTAGGCTGCGAGGAATTTTGTTATCATTTATACAGTGGAATATTTATAAACAGATGGTTGCGTCCATACTGTGTCTACACATGTCTATACTGTGATGTACTCAAAATCATTCATGTATCAGAACAGTTTGAATTAGTTAGTTTTGATCTGAGTATGGGAATGCCTACCTCAATGATGATATGTATCCATATATATATTTTCCATTGAATGTTTTTACAGGTTCTGACTGGGGTGTCCACAGGATGATCCTTGAAATGATAAAGTACTTCACTCTTCATATATGACAGACTTCATCTTCATCTATTCCAGAATTCGCACTTTAGGGGGTAATCTGTTACACTAAAAATTGTCACCTTGACATTCTGCTGACTGTATGAGCTCATTAACACTCATACATGCCTCCTCTGCAAGTCTTACAACCTTTGTTCCTCATGTCAAGCCTTGAAAATCAAAGAAAATTTCCTAAAAATATCCTAAACTTTGGTATCGCACTTTCTCTATATATTGCCTACGGTCCCGCACCTAATGTTCAGCTCTCCTACGGACCTAAACCGCACTTTCTCTGTGTTATAGGTGCGGACTCCTGTAAAAATAAAAAGGGCGAGAAAGTAAAGTGAAAAAAGTTGAATTTTGGTCAATTCTAGAAGGTTCTAGATGAGATTTTTTGGGGATGAGTACACTTTGATAAGGTGCATGTATCCCACACCTTAAGGAACTAATCCCTTGATGTGAGGAGCCTATCCCTTTGAAGGAGGATTCTATCCCTTTAAAGGTGGGATCCTAACCTCCTCATCTGCTCTATAAAAGGAGGCATTGGGTAGTCTAAAAGGGTTAACACAAGAGAAGTTTGGATGGATATTTTGGAGATTGAGGATTAGAGTTCAAGCTTTATGTGTGATTGAGCTGAAGTGCTGTTGAGATTTAGATTTCCTTCTGCTGAGCTTTTGAGAGGAAAGATCACATACCTCTTTATGCTTCTGGAGGAAGAGTGCAAGACTTATCAAAGTAGAGGAGATTCCTGCTTCGGACCCCGGGAAGGCCTTTCGAACATCAAGGCAAAGGTTGTAAGGTTCTTCTGTATATTTTAAGATTAATACAATCAAGTTCTGTTTTTCTCAATAAATTGTCGTTCAATTGTTTATTTCAATAAGCTGTCGTTTGATCATTTATTTCATAGATTCCTTGATCACTATGATAGGTATGTTTTATAATTATTTGTTATACAGGTGCTATTGATATTTTCTTGTTTGTGATTGCAGATCAACGAAAGATGATACTTTCTTGCGACAAAAGAGCTCTTCCTGCGACGAAGGATTATTGATACGACGGAAGCACTACGACCGCAAATAAGCATTTGGATCTAAGGTAGGATCGACACCTTCATAGCATTTATTTGTAAAACGAATATATTTAGAGAAAGACAAAATTAGTTGTTCGTTTGTTGCTAGATTGTCTTCTTACACTAGGGAGATCAATCTTGTTCGCAAGAACGATTTATCCGGAAAACAACTGTTTTCATCATCGCGCCACCATTCCCTCGGCTCTCCAAAGTAGCCTACACCACTCCCTAAGGATTTTTATAACATCTTTATTGTGTTTTTGCAGGGTTACAGGCGGTAAATTCACTCTCTCTACCTAGTCATTGTCATGGTGATTGAGGAGTGTAGAGAGGATTTTTCAGAGCCGAAGATCACAGAAGACACATCAGAAAAGGTTTTAAACATGATTTTCATTAATGATAGGGTTATTAACCCTCATTCAAACCCTGTCGCGCCATTAAAACCTACACATGCACCAGAAACAGTCAGCAGAAGCGGAAAAGAGTATCAGTGAAAGATTAAAGAGATTAAAAGCCTATTATTGAAGATTAATGTTATAATCTAGTGATTAAAGGACGAAGATACAGATTGAAGACCTTAAAAATTATCTGGAAGGCCTAATAAGGCCTAAAGCACATGAAACAATCCATATCAGTGTTTTCACATTAGCAGAATGTTCTTTTCCAAGAAAGGATAAGTTCCCACATTGTTTTTATTCTCCATCCAGCTCTTGAGAAGATCATCACCCTGACAAAAGTCCTAAGATTTCCAGAGCATTAGTTACAAAGTATGGAAAGCCTGAAAGTAATTTATCTGCCTTAATTTTCCCAAGGTACAAACAGAGTACAAATAGCCAGAAATTACCTCTAAAACATACCTCTGAATTTATTATCAGCCTGTCGAAGACCACTAATTCACCCAAAGGGTACTGAAAGTCAATACAGGGATATTAAGACAGAATGGGATGCAAAACACTTCTCCCTCTATTTTAATAAGCCATTTAATGTTCTCTCTACCTCTACTACCACTCTTTTAGCTATAAAAACTCATGAGAAATACATTGTAAATGTTGATTAACCGTGGATTGTAAGCAGTTTTACTGAGATAGAGTTCTGTGAGTAGTGGTTGTAAATAGGTTGGGAGATGATTTTTGGTTGATATAGACATTGGAAAAGGATGTATGTGACTGGTGTTGCTCTTCTAATATGAAAAGCAGGTTCATTGGATCCTGATCTAAATCAGTGGTGATGTGTTCTATCTTTGTTATTGTTTTCCTCTGTTATACATCATGTTTCACTTTCTCTGATAAGAATCAATAATCTAGCTTAGGATATACTGTTGCAAGTACCCTAATGCCTCTTGCTCTTCTTTTCTTTAATTTTTTCTGCTATTTTTGTATCTAATAACAAATTCAACATAATTTAACCAGTATATAAGTTGGTTTTCCCATGCTTGATTATGTATGAATTTAGAGTTTGTTTTTAGATGTTCTTGTTAGGTGTTAGCTGAAAGAATTGGGAAAATGGGAGATTTAGAGTTAGCCCTATCTCACTAGGTTCCTTTTCTAATAGTCAGCCTTTCTAAGATCCCTTGAAGTGGAATATCAAAAGAAGATAAGGTTAAAAGTCTTTCTCTGATATTAGACTTCACTTTGTGTTAAAATTAAGTGTTTTCTATTGTCTGAAAGTAGTCAGGAGCACTACTGGATCATTGTATTTCAGAGTTAACCTCATTAGGAGTTTGATAATAAACGGTTAAGGCATGCCCTATCCCTATACTTGCTCCGAAGTGGTCACCTGGGAAGGTTTTCCTTGTCATTCCCATTCATTTACTTATTGTTTCATCCCATACTATCATCTTGAGAGATCCTCTGATTTAGATGACTAGCCCATTTAAAAGCCTTAGATATTTGAATTGCAAGTAAACCCTTTTATGACTCTGTTGCCCAATGGACTTGTGTTATCTTTGAATTTTCTCCCCATTTCCCAAATATCCTTCTTTACTTACTCCTTTACCTTACATTGAACCCTTGTTTCATGTCTCCCAACCAAAAAAACAAAAACAAAACAACAAACCTTGTGCCCTATAACTATCCTAATACCTTAAATTGAGCTTAAAAGATACATTATTCCTTGTCTTTATAGAGAGATCCCTCTCTGGATCCAGGAGGGCTAGATCTTGAGATCCCAAAGCGGTTTGATGTTGTCTTGTCATTTGGTATTGGCAAATTTTCCAAATCACAGGAACCATAACAAAATGGCAACTCCACTGGGGAATTGAGTGAATTTTATCTTAGATACCCTTAAGATCTCAGATAACCCTTGATTCAAGAATATCTGATGTTATCCAGTTGAGTCACAAACATAATGGCAACTCCACTGGGGACTAAGACCATATTAGCCTGAATTTGGTAGTTAATCACTGTGGTGGAGAGTAAATCTCTTTAAAACATTTCAAACCTTCCACCTGGCAACTCCACGATTCCTAAATGACCAAAAGACTCCACTGGTGATCAGTAGGCCAACTGATTATATTTTTTTTCACAAGACTCCACTGGGAGACCAGTTTCATTACAACATCACTTATCCTAAAGGTAACTCTAAGGATTGAGTTTCTTTGTTTAAGGATAGTTTTCTCCTTAAAGACTGTCATACCTGGATAACTTTCTTTTTTGAGATTGTTATACATACTGGCTTCAAGAACAATCCATACCAGAGCTTATCCTAATCCAAACCCCCCTGAAATAGTTGACAATCTTGAAAGCATTCTTAGTAAGCCTTCCACATCTAGGGATCCAACTATTGTCAGACCCATTGATCGAGCTAGCTCGGCACCTGAAAACCTTGCAGCTCTATCAGATACTCAAGTTGACTTAGATTTACCAAGTAATTTACTAAGAGCTAAGATATTCAGTAGTTTAGATCAGATAGACTTTGAGCCCCCAAGTTCACCACCACATAGTGGTCAACATATTAGGGACAGAGAAACCCCTCCATCCACACCTCCTAATATTCACTTCATTCATAATTTGGGTCTCTCTTATCCTAAATCTTCTCAACAATCTATTACTGGTCCAAGCATTTCTGTCATCCACATGCAATCCAATCCTTTACCTCCACAAAACACTATCTGGCAGCATGGTATGCTCCCTTAGTGTTACCACAGCCTTTAGCTCCCTTACCCAATGACTATCAGTCTAAAATTCCTCATTTTACTAAAAAATAATCTACCCTATCTCAACAGCATGTAGATAGGATGGAAGATGCCATTGACTATATGGAAATAGAGGATGAGACCATTAAAATGAGAATATTTGCTTAGTGTTTAGGAGGAGAAGTAAAAAAGTGGTTTAAAATCTTACCTCCTAATAGCATCCAAGACCTCCCCTCTTTACATCAAGCCTTCATTAACAAATGGGAAGTCAAAAGCAACCCTCTCCAAATAATAGCAGAGTATAAGAATCTCAAAAGAAATCAAGGAGAGAGTGTCCATGATTACTCTAATAGATTTAACAGTGTCTACAATGCTCTTCCACCCCACATGAAACCTCCCCAAGGAATGGCCTTAGTGAAATATCTCGAAGGTTTTGATGCTGACATGGCCTATCATCTTAGGGAGAGAGATTATAACACATTGGAATATATGCAGAAATGGGTCGTGAGTGTAGAAGAAAACTTGATTGAAAAAAGAGCTAGAATGAGGGCTGAAAAGAAGGTAACCTATAGGGATGACACCACAGCTTCCACATCTGATTCCAAGTATTATAGTCTAGCCAAAAACATGGAGAGGCTAGAAAGGATGATGGAAAAAATGGTTGTGCAAGCGACTAATTAGAACAGAAATCAGTCACAAAACCAAAACCAAAACATTATGAGAAACACTCCCCCAATAGACGAAGGGACTCTGATCAACAAATCATACCCGCATTCCAAGAAAATTTCCTTGATGAGGATGAGGGAATAATAGAAGGGTCAGAGGGAACTACCATAAACATGGTGGAAGTAGATAACCAAGATCACACCTTTTCCATGAAGGATAACCAGGCCTCATACACACATTGGGATGAGGAAGGGTTAGATTCGGAGGACTATAGGTTAGGATGCAAAAATTCCATCATGTAGGTCCGAGAATAGTATGATCTCAAAAGAAAAAAGAACCTAGATACTCCCAAACCAAAAACTTCTAAAATCACCATTAAAAAAAGGCTTGAAAAGACTACTAAGGTGACTGCTGAAAACAACAAGCTGAGATTTCTAGCAAAAACAAAGACAAAGACATCCAATCCATTAATAAACCAAGTCAAGGAACTAGAAGCACTATCACTACAGCTAATGCTCCTAAAAACACAGTTTTAACCAATGTACATAGTGAGAATCAGCAATCTGATTCTGCCAATAAAACAATGGCCAACAAAACAGAATTGAATCTTTCAAAGAGTCAATCTTCTTTCAATTTGGAGAGTGAAATAGCCAAAATCAAAATTTATGTCCCTCTTACTGAGTTGGCCACCCAATATCTATATAGAAGCCAAATTTTGAAAGCTTTAAACTTAGGAGAAAACAACAACACTATCAATTTAAATGATGATAAACCAGCTCTCTTGTTTGGCCCAAAAATTGAAGGGAAATTTCAAGAAGGAGTAGTACGTCCTTTCTATGTCAGTCTAGATATCCATGAAAAGATCCTACATAATTCTATGCATGACTCAGGGGCTTCACACAACCTAATTCCCAAAGTGATTATGGAAAAGTTAGGCCTAGAGATAACCAGACCATATAAGGATTTATATTCTTTTGACTCTAGTAGAGTGAAGTGTTTGGGCCTGATCAAAGAGCTCTGTGTAAATTTGACCCAAATCCCAGCCAAGTGCATGGTTATGGATATTGTAGTGGCTGATGTACCTCCTAAGTATGGCATGTTGCTATCAAGATCATGGGGTGTCAAGCTACAAGGCACAATGCAAATGGATATGACATATGCCACAATCCCAGTCTTTAGCCAGCTTAGAAGACTATATAGGGAGGCACACATGAAATTTATGGTTAGCAGCCCATAGAAGCCTGGAAATTCCCCTCTGTACTTTGTCCATACAGAGCTGGAATTTTTTATCCTTTACAATGATGAATTCATAGATGAGCCAGAGCTAGAAGATAGAAATTCAAACAACAGAGTAGAGCCCACAAATCTTAACACAATGGAAGCTCTAGATATAGAGGAAAACAAGGGAGAAACCTTTGAACAGTGTGTTGAATTAAAAGACCACAGTGAACAAAGCCATGACTCCAAACAACATATTACTCATCACGCTGAACTCCATGAAAATCCTAAAGAACAAAACATTACACAACATGGTGCAGACCTCAGAATTCAACATAGTGGTGAACATATAATTAGGGATGAAACTGATAACAAATATGCAAAAATTCCCTTATGGTGCATGAACTTTGATGGATCTTGCACTAAAAAGAATGCAGGAACTAGGGTATGGTTGCACAACACTGAAAACAATTATACTGAGAGCCATGCCTTCAAGTTATACTTTAACTGCACAAACAACATTGTAGAGTATGAAGCTCTCCTCTTAGGTCTGCATCTGTTAAAAAAATTTAGGAGCTAAGAGGATAGTTGTTCACGGGGATTCATAATTGGTTATCAAACAAATAAATGGAGAGTACACTACAAAGCATCCTAGATTAAGGGCATATAGGAATGATGTTATGGATCTGTTGAGAACATTTTTAGAATATGAGCTTGTGTTTGTTCCTAGGAATCAAAACATAATTGCAAATGGATTGGCCTGCGCTACTAGTTCATATCAGAAATCACCTAGTGACAAATAGGTCATTATTCAAACAAAATATAGACCTATAGTGCTAGATAATGAAAAATATTGGTAGGTTTTCTAGGGTGACAAATAGATAGAGGATTTCTTGCTTTGCATGAATGAGTTTGAATTACCTGATTCAGAATCTAAATACGATAAAAATTGTATGGATGAAGAGCACCATGATGAAGAAAAACCATCCCCTACTGCAGAAATAAACATGCTGACCAAAGAATTTGAAAATAAAACAAAATAATATATAAATGTAGAAAAATAAGACATAGAGGTGCTACAGTCGAAAGACAAAAACATACCTAGAGGACTAGCACCCCTAGAGGACCTTTTTGATTTTAATGATATGGCAAAGAAGCCCACTATAGAACACACTAAATCAGATGTTGAAGAATGCAACATAGGCAACAAAGATAAGCCTAAAATGATTAAATTATCTAAGACTTTGCCTGCCCATATCAAACGGAAATACATTGAATTATTTAAAAATTTTGTTGATGTGTTTTCTTGGAGTTATGAGGATTTGAAAGCCTATGACACAGAGATCATCCAACATAAGATTCCATTGAAAGAAAACCAAAAACCTTTTAGGAAAAATCTGCGCAGAATTAACCCTGTACAACTGCCTTTGGTAGAAAAAGAGATTAAGAAAATGTATGAGGTTGGAATCATAGTCCCTGTGAGGTTTTCATATTGGGTCTCTAACCTTGTGGCTGTGAGGAAAAAGACAGGAGAAATCAGACTGTGCATTGATTTTAGAAATTTAAACAGAGCCTCTTTAAAATACAATTGCCAATTACCCAAAATGGAACACATTCTAACACATCCTACAAAGGGTAGTTGATTCAAAGAGGATTTCTCTGTTAGATGGCTTTTCAGAGTATAACCAAGTATTGGTACTCCCAGAAGATCAACTAAAAACAGCCTTCACCCCTCCTTGGGGCACTTTCATGTATGTGAAAATGCCCTTTGGGCTAATGAATGTTGGTGCAACCTTCCAAAGAGCTATGGACATTGTATTTTCAGAGGAAATAGGTCACTTCATTGTAATTTTCCTTGATGACATAACAATCTATTCCAAAATTGATGAAGAGCACCTTGAAAATCTAAGAAAAGTCTTTGAAAAGTGCAGAGCGTTTGGGCTATCTTTAAATCCCAAAAAGACAATGTTTGGCCTCCAAGAAGGTAAAATTTTGGGCCATATTATATCTAAAAAGGGGATTAAGGTAGACCCAAAAAGAGTTGAGGGAATACTGCAGATTAGCCACCCAAGAAACATAAAATAATTGCAGTCCTTTCTCGGGAACATTAACTTCTTGAGGAGGTTTATTCCCAACTTAGCAGAACTCCTTAGAAAAATGACTGATATGCTTAAGAAAGAAGTAGGAGTTAAGTGGACTCTAGAAGCCAAAAAATCCTTTGAAATGGTCAAACTTGCACTTACCTGAGCACTAGTTCTAATCATCCTAGATTTCACAAAATATTTCCCTATTTTCTCCTTTGCATCAGAGCATACCATGGCTACTGTCTTATTGTAGAAAAATCCAGAAGGACAAGAGCAGCAAATTGCTTTCTTTAGAAAGGCACTAAGAGATGCTCCCTTGAAATATAACATCATGGAAAAACAAGATTATGCCTTGGTAAATGCCTTAAAGGATTTCAGGGTGTATATTATGCATTCTCACATCATTTCTTATGTGCCTAACATACTGGTGAAAGATATTTTGTCACAATATCCAGATGGAAAAAGAGGCAAGTGGATTGCTATGATATTAGAGTATGATTTGGAGATCAAACCCACTAAACTCATCAAAGGTCAAGGCTTAGCTCAATTTATGGTTGAATCCAACTTACAAGCCCTTGACATAAACATGGTAGATGCCTTGGATGAACATGAAGGATTGCCTACTCCCACTGTTGAAGAGCAGTTCCAAAACTCACCTTGGTATGTTCACATGTTGTATGTGATTACAAATCTTAATGCTCCTCCTAATTTATCTAAGACTAAGGAAAGGTTTTTAAAGTTGAAAGCTAGGAATTATTGCATTTTGAATGAATTTTTATATTGGAAAAATACCAATGGTTTATTGCTTAAATGTTTACCTGAAGTTGATGCAGAGAGGATCAAACATGAGTTCCATGAAGGAGAGTGTGGAGGCCATCTCTACTAGAAAACTACTGCCAATAAAATCCATAGAGCTGGCTATTACTGGCCCACCCTCTTCCAAGATGTCCATAAAATGATAATTTCCTACCACAAGTGCCAAATGTTTGAGGGAAAAAGAAAACTCCTTCCCTTACCATTATAACCAATCACTGTTGAAGCCCCTTTTCAACAATGGGTCCTATACTTCATAGGGGAAATCCATCCTGCTTCATCTGCCCAACATAAATGGATACTCACAGCCACTGACTATTTCACAAAATGGATAGAAGCCATCCCTTCTAGGAATGCCACAAATTCTGTTATTCTAAAATTCCTTGAAGACCATATCCTATCTAGATTTTGTTACCCTAGGAATATTATCACTGATAATGCCATTGCTTTTGGTTCCAAAAAGATGATTTATTTTTGTCACAGTTATCAGATTGCACTTGGTCATTCTATTGCTTATTACCGTCAAGGTAATGGGCTAGCAGAATCATCAAATAAAATTTTGGTGACCATCATCAAGAAGCTACTTGAAGAGAATAAAAAATCATGGCATAACAAGTTAGTGCATGGTTTGTGGGTAGACAAATTGACTACAAAGAAATCCATAGGATTGTCTCCCTATTAGCTTCTCTATGGAACAAATGCAGTGTTCCGTACCAGCCTAGGGGTACCAGTGATAAAATTGTTCCAAGAAATACAGTCAGAAGAGGACAACATGGTGAGAAGGATCAATCAAACAATACATCTCCAGCAGATAAGGGAAGAGGTCTACAACAGAGCTCAAAAAGTGGAAGAGAACATCAAAAAGTTGTTTGATAAGAGAACAAAGGCTTGTGATTTAAAAATTGGAGACAAGGTACTCAAGTGGGACTCTAGAAGAGAAGATAAGGCTAAGCATGGCAAATTTGATAGTTTATGGCAAGGCCCTTATGTCATTCAATCCACCATTGGTCCAAATGCGTTCTTTCTACAAGAATTAGATGGTACAGATCTGTTTGGGGGTCCTATCAATGGCAGGATGTTCAAAAATTACTACTGCTAAAGTTTAAAGTTTAAATTTTCCACTTCCATTGTAAATACCATTTCTTTGTTCAGTTTTGAAGAAAAAGGAAAAATACAAAAAAAAATAGAAAAGAAAAATTTCAGACAAGCTCAAAACTTGAACCTATGAAACTTGAAAAGAATGGCTTAAATCAGCCCAAAACTTGAGCCAAAGAGAGTAAAAAGCTGGTTCTAACATGCTCAAAACTTGAACCAGCAAAGAAAAGAAGAAGAATTAGCTCTAACAAGATCAAAACCAGAGCTGAAATAAATAAGAAAAGTGACTCTAACAAGCTCAAAATCTGAGTCACAAGAAAAAGAAGGATGCTTTACAGTTTCAAAATTTCAAGGCTTCACAATTTTGGTTTCGATTTTCTGCAAAGTTTCAGTTCATGGACAGTTGTCTTTATGCCATGGACCCACAACAAACCAGACAGTCTAATCCCGGTTTGACTGTATTTAAATTTATGTCTTAGAATGTAGAGAATGAAATCTGTTAGACAGTTTAATCCTGGAAGATTGCAGTTTAGGTAGAGAAACTGTGAGGCCAACTGCTTAATTTAGTCTGAGGAAGAAATAAGGGTGGAATTATATTAGTTTTTCTGCTTTCAATAATAAAAAAAAATGATGAAGAAGGTCTGCAAGCCTAAATGCACCTTGAAGAAAAAATGTTAGGACTGTAGGCTGGGTAGGTAGATTGTTTGGGAGAATATTTTCTGCTAATTTAATATTCATCATGATTGTGGAAACTTATCAATGAAGAAAAATATGGCCAAGGATTAGGCATCTAGCCTACTTCCAAAGGATTAATTCTGAGATTCTTAACACCTTCAAGAAGATGCCATCCCCATGTGGAGCCACTGTTAGCCACCTATAAAATTTTGGCATAGCAAAAAGGTGGCTAAGTATGTTGATAAGTCTTCAAGAGAAACATCTTTCTTGAAAATCTATCATTATTGAAGCCTTAAAGTGTCTTCTGTCCTTGAAGAAATCTTCACTGCTGTTTCCATTGGAAAGCCTCACTGTTTTGTAAAAGAAAATGCTCTCAAAAGGCCTCCATCTGCTCCATTTTATTCCCTCAAAATTCCCATTTTTCATCCCTTTTCCTCTCACACAACTCCTCCAAAATACCCTTATTGACCCTCTAAATCATCAAATTCACCTTTTAAACCTTATATTACAATTTATTTGGCTTTAAAATATCCTTTTCTGCCTACCGGAACCCCCCATTTTGCCTTAAAAAGCACTAATTTTGCCCTAAAAACTCTCTATTTGCACTATATCAGTCTTATAGCCCCCAAGTGCTTATAGGGCTTAGCCCCTTTCCCCATATAACCCGCAGCCTGCAACCAGGGGCTTAAACCCCAAAAAATCCCTTTGGAAATCCTAAAAAAACATTTCTCCACTCAATAAAGGATTTAGCCCTCGTGGGCTTATTATTCTTAATCCATCCTCCATGGAACCTAAAGCCTGGTGATTAGGTGCTCAAAAAACAAAAACATAAAACCACATCAAAATGCTTTTTTCCTTTGGGTTTCATCATTCCCCAACGTCATGATCTGGATGGATAAGAACTATTGATCTCTGAAGATCAACGGTCGATCAGGCGCCTCATTCGGTTCATACCCCTCTGTTCTTTCCATACTCTCTGCCTCCTCCATTGATCTCGGCCATTCATCATGAAGATCCAATCGTTAGGATCGTTTCCGCCATTTATAACAATTCACTGCCCTTTGAAACACTATCGTGCAAGTTTTAAATCTCCACCGTCCATTGCGCATGATCTGATGGTTGAAGATGAGCCCGATAGCCCAGCATATACACTGTCGTTCCATCCAATCTCAACCATTCATCCATTCAGATCTGACGGTCAGCAATAAATCCGATGGCCGCCTCTGTTCGTGCACCTCTCCCGATCGTGCTCACACCCCCAACATCAGATCTCTCCGCCCTCCATCCAACGACTAAGGTGCATATCACGTTATTTTGGCGTCCAAATGTTAAATTTTAGAAATCGCCCGATATGAGTGGTTTTGTTTTTCCATGTGTCAGGTGCGGAGTGGAATCGCGTGAATTTTTCAAATTCCACTTACCACCTTCGACCTTGCACAAAAACCACTCTATTTTTCCACTTACCACCCCTCGGAGTGAAAGTTCATAATTAATCTTAACCTCTTATTCCTCTGATCCAACGGTCACGATATAATCTCACCCCCCATACATTATTCGTTCGTCCATCCTCCAAACGATTTCATCGCGCAATCTCGACCGCAGATTTCTTCCGTTTGATTTAATCTGACGGTCCAAAATGCTCATCACACCAGACCTCCATCAGACCATTTTTACACCATTTCGCTACGTTTTTCATCCATTTCTTCATTGCATCAACTATTTTCATCACCGCGCCACCATTCCCTTGGCCCTCTAGAGCAGCCTACCCCACTCCCTAAGGATTTTTATAACATGTTTATTGTGTTTTTGAAGGGTTACAGGCGGTAAATTCACTTTGTCTACCCAGTCACTGTCATGGTGATTGAGGAGCGCAGAGAGGATTTTCAGAGCCGAATATTGCAGAAGACACATCAGAAAAGGTTTTAAACATGATTTTCATTAAAAATCAGGTTATTAACCCTGATTCAAACCCTCCTGTGCCATTAAAACCTACACATGCACCAGAAACAGTCAGCAGAAGCGACAAAGAGTTTCAGTGAAAGATTAAAGAGATTAAAAGCCTATTATTGAAGATTAATGCTATAATCTAGTGATTAAAGGACGAAGATACATATTGAAGACCTTAAAAATTATCTAAAAGGCCTAATAAGGACTAAATCATATGAAACAAGCCATATCAGTGTTTTCACATCAGCAGAATGTTCTTTTCTAAGAAAGGACAAGTTCCCACAGTGTTTTTATTCTCCTTCCAGCTCCTGAGAAGATTATCACCCTGACATAAGTCCTAAGATTTCCAGAGCATTACTTATGTAGTATGGAAGGCCTTAAATTCATTTATCTACCTTACTTGTCCTAGAGTACAAATATAGTACAAACAGCCAGAAAGTACCTCAGAAACATACCTCTGAAGTTATTATCAGCCTGTCGAAGACCACTAATTCACCCAAAGGGTACTGAAAGTCAATACAGGGATATTAAGATAGAATTGGCTACAAAACACTTCTCCGTCTATTTTAATGAGCCATTTAAAGTTCTATCTACTTCTACTGCCACTTTTTCAGCTATAAAAACTCATGATAAATACATTGTAAATGTTGGTTAACCGTGGATTGTAAACTGTTTTACTGAGATAGAGTTCTATGAGTAGTAGTTGTAAATAGGCTGGGAGATTATTTCTGGTTGATATAGACATTGGAGAAGGATGTATGTGACTAGTTTTGCTCTTCTAATGTGACAATCATGTTCATTGGATCCTGATCTAAATCAGTGGTGATGTGTTCTATCTTTGTTATTGTTTTCCTCTGTTATACATCATGTTTCACTTTCTTTGATAAGAATCAGTAATCTAGCTTAGGATATACTGCTGCAAGTACTCTAATGCTTCTTGCTCTTCTTGTTTTAATGTTTTTTTCTATTTGTGTATCTAATAACAAATTCAACATAATTTAACCAGTATAGAAGTTGGTTTGTCCATGCTTACTGATGTATGAGTTTAGAGTTTTTTTTAGATGTTCTTGTTGGGTGTTAGCTGAAAGAATTGGGAAACTGGGAGATTTAGAGCTAGCCCTATCTCGCTAGGTTCCTTTTCTAACAACCAGCCTTTCTAAGATCCCTTTAAGTGGAATATCAAAAGAAGAGAAGGTTAAAATTCTTTCTCTGATCTTAGACTTCAGTTTGTGTTAAACTTAAGTGTTTTCTATTGTCTGAAAGTAGTCAGGAGGACTGTTGGATCATTTTCTTTTAGAGTTAACCTCATTAGGAGTTTGATCATAGACAGTTAAGGAATGCCCCGTCCCTAGAATTGCTCTGAAGTGGTCACCTTGGAAGGTTTTCCTTGTCATTCCCATTTATTTCCTTATTGTTTCATCCCATACTATCATCTTGAGAGATCCTCTGATTTAGATGACTAGCGCATTTGAAAGCCTTGGATATTTGAATTGCAAGTAAACCCTTTTATGACTCCATTGCCCAATGGACTTGTGTTCTCTTTGAATTGTCTCCCCATTTCCCAAAGATCCTTCTTTAATTACTCCTTTACCTTACATTGAACCCTTCTTTCATGTTTCCCAACCAAACAAACAAAAACAAAACAACAACCCTTGTGCCCTATAACTAGCCTAATAGCTTAAATTGAACTTCAAAGATACATTATAATTGTCTTTATAGAGAGATCCCTTTCTGGATCCAGGAGGGCTAGATCCTAAGATCCCAAAGAAGTTTGATGTTGCCTTATTATTTGGTATTGCCAAATTTTCCAAATCACAGGAACCACAACACACTAGAAGACTTGAGCTGAAATGGCTCAACTGAAAATGCTCCCTTTCTCTCCACGAGTAGGAAGGTGGTTGTGACATCCTCTCTATCATCCTCCGAGCTCTGCATCTCTCCATATGCTGATGTATTTCTTGATGAATGCCCTCCCAAATGAACTCCTATACCAAGGCAAGATATGCATCACAATGCATGGAAAAGAATTCCTCATGTGCTGCATGCAAAAACTTCTCCTTAAGACTAGAATATCTAGTCAAGAAGACTCTTCCATGTGAATAGATGACCATATCATCCAGCACATAATCATCAACTCTATCCGAGTCATCTAGAATCATGCATGCACCAAGATCCTTGGAGTACTCTAATAAAAGCTGAGATCTCCATTAAGGATCAATCCTCCCAAGGGACAACGCTAGTGATCTAGCATGTGAAGCTCTCCTCCTATTGCTATTTTTTAATTTGACATCCCCCATGCCAAATTTCTCCCCCAAACTCTTCACCTCTCCAAAATCCAAGAGCAGTGAGTCCAAAGACAAAATGTATCTCATCAATGATAGATATGGTGGCCTCCCTGGTGGAATGCCTCTATGAAGTGAGACATCAATGTTAAGAGTGGACTGTATATATGGTTGGGCACCCTTTCCCTTGATCTCACAACGTAATACAACCTACCTCCTCTTTGCACTAGCTCTCTGAAATAGAGAAGGGTGTGTGCTTCCCATCACATGATGTTGCTCTTCCTCCCTTCCTCCTCCTTTCAGCTGCAATGCTGCACAATCATGCTGCTCATTGATTGTGCTTGGACCTCCATGTAAAGAGATCCTTGGTACTTCCTTGAAAAGCTGCAAGAATCCCTCTAGTTCGAGCAAGAGGTCCTCCTTCCTCTACACGAAGTACTAGATTAACTCTAGAAATGACAACGTTGTTACCCTCAGCTTCCTCAATATGAGTGGGCAACCCTCCAATGATTGGATCCTCTTTTGGAAAAAGGATCTATTTGCCTCCTTGTGCCAAAAATGAAGATCTTGTCTCGAATAAAGCATCATGCAAGATATCAGCATCCTTCATGGTTCTCTAAAATGTTTTTGAGTCTATGGTTTCCTCCATCACATGCAAGGGTTTTGTTTGTTTGAATGTGTTTGTTTCCTCCACATGTGTTTCATAATGTCTTCTACCAAATATCCTTATCAAAGTTCGAATGAAAATTGCATAGGAAGAGGTATTTGAATTTTTCAAAGTAAAAGACTCAAATAAACACCATGCATATACCTTACCTACCAAGTGTAGCGCTGCTACTTTGATTGCTTCTTCTTTGGGAATTTGATGCTGCTACAGAAAGGTGTCTAATTCTTCTATCCAAGCCCTGGCTAAATAAGTAGGGGAACCATCAAATATAGATAGAATAAATCTATCCTCACCATGCTACTTGCTCCTCCTCACCATGATTTTTCAAAACTCCGGAAATGTAATATGATCTCTAAACTTTTGAGTTTGAGATTCATACTCATGCAAGAAACCTCTAAGAGTTCCTTTCCTTGGAATTCCTCCCTCTTCTTCTCTTCTCATGGAAAAGATAGCTATGTGAATGCACTGTACCTTATAGGATGTGGCTTCATGCTCATGTATCCCATAAGAAAAACTAGAGTTTGACTCTGCTTCAAACCCTCTTGGAGATCTTGTACATACCTCTCTCATTAGCTTCTCAAATTCTTCATGAATGGTCTGTACATATTTTGGAAGAAGCTTTGTAAGCTCTTCTTCCCTCTTTTCTCCATATAACAGAGTCTTCATCTTCTCTCTCCTTGATAGCATGATGGTTGAGATCCACTGGCTAGGCCAGAGATCATGCTTTGATACCACTGTAATGTTCCTTTTTCCAGGAAATTTCTACAACAATGAGAATATCTCAAAATATTCTTAAGTTGGAGCTCCAGCAATAAGAAAGCACAATAATGGTGTAGCAGAAACACTCAAATTATAAAAACACAAGATAAATCCATATCCATTTCATTAAATAATAGCGGCAACAAAGGAATACAATATCTTGAGGAAAAATGGTGCACAAGATAGGAAGTGCTCAGCCTCAAGAAACAAGTACAAAATACATGACAAAACCACTTCTACACAATGTATACCAAGCTATGACAGAGCAATTTTATAGAGAAACTGCATGCTAAGAATTTCAAATACATGGATATGTCAATACATGGCTCAATACAACATTGGGAGTGAAGATGTGAACTCCCAAAGACTACCTCCTGTCAATCCTAGAAGGATTGGCAATGAAATACAAAAGTTGCAAAATGCCGGAGTTGCTGGGTAGTAGCACCAACTCAAAAATAAAATTGGACAGAGATGGCTCAAGATGATACCAAAAATGAAAGTGCCTCCTCCAAGGATCTTTACGATGAAAGGTTGATCCCTTCACCAAGATCCCACCCTCCAAAAAACTACAAGAGCCCCACTCCAAATGCTCCTCTCAAAATAACGCAGTCTCTAAATGGAACTACACCATAGGGCTATGGAAAGAGTTGGACTTGATTCCAAAGTCTACAATATGCTTTGAAATGCCTCCAATCTGATATCCCAAAGGAAAGAGGGACTCCTCCTCTGAAAATAGCTGATGAAGGTGGTGTAGTGAACCCTCACTACAACACCCAGCAACACAACATTAATCTGTTGCAGAAATAGTGCTATATTTATGGACGATGCTTGCCCTCAAGCCTAGATGAGAGGAAAATGAATAAAAATCCCTCAAGAGACCTCTCAATAAGGAGAAGGAATCCTAAACAGGAATTCCTCTGGAAATTCTTGCTAAGCAGCAAAGAATGCACAATTTTCTAATGGACAATTGAGATGAATAACACAAGAATGAGAAACAATTGTTGCCTTGCCCTCCTTTTAAACAAGTGAAAGCCTCTCTCCATGGGTCCCACTCCTTTTAGGGTTTCCTCCACCAAATAACCCTTTTATCATTCATACTATGCTGCTTCTCTAAGTGTGCTCCACCTCTTGGCACAACACTATTGACTTGGTAAAACTTGACCTTGTCCACTTGCAAATAACCATGTTCACACATGAGGGTGTGAAAACCAGCTCCAATGATGATCCTCTTTCATACATAGAGTGATTTTATTGAGATTTTTATTATACATGGTTCTCCTTACCCATTTATTCTCCTCCTAGGTGAAATCAACAAAAAATAATGTTCCAAATTATTGTCGGAAAATTTTGGAACATTACAGTCCTCCCCTCCCAAATGTTGCTTGTCCCCAAGAAACTGCAAGGATAGAACTGGATAGCCTCTCCTCAAGGCATGGAGTCTATAATGTGTTGACTAACATCTTCGTCATGTGGATCCTCCATCCCCCAAGCAACCATCCATGCAAAATGAGTTACCTCTCAACTAGGAAACTCCTGGAAATTGTCTTCCACTTTTGGCTCCTGCAAGGTAGGTGGGATGAAAATATGCTCATGGTATAAAATGTAGCCTACCCCACGCTATCCTTCTCTCCACTCATGATAAGTGTAGATAAAGTGTTGTTCCTGGGCTGCAAAATACTTGCTCTCAAGTGGCAAGACAAATACTATATCTCCAGGGATCTCTCCTCCAATGCTACAAATCATGTTGGCCCAAGTATCTCCATATATGATGAGTTGGAAGTCATCAACATATGTCATATCCTCCAACATATGGTGCACCTCATAAAGTGACAAATTTATTGTTAAGTTAACCATTTCATGTCCCATCTTCCCCTTATAACAAGTAGTGCAAAGGGTGTGAGGAATTTCTCCCTCCAAGGACACATTCACCCAATGTGTCTCTCCTCTAATCATGCTCCCAAGGAAAGCTCTAGAAATATCAACCAACGTAACCATAAGGAGAATCATGCTAGCTGCCATGTGAAGTAAAGGAGAAGGACAATGGTCCCTCAAATGTAGCCAACGTTGTTTGACTCTCCACTACCATAGAAAATAAAATGATGGGTGGCCTCCCCACCATTTTCTTGCTGCCCCATTCTCCTGGAGAAAGTGAATGATGTAAGTGAAATGTATGTATGTTATCCATGAGAAATATACTCCCCATCTCCTCTTAGGGAGTGATCATCCATAATGGCCTTATGTGGACCATAAAATCTAGAAGGAAGGATATTCCTTCTTTGAGCAAATCCTTGCACATATATGGTTAAGAGTTGCATATATATAGATAAATCACTATGAAAATCAATAATACTCTCACCGTATGTTTTTCTCATATAAATGGAGTGGCTCATAGATGAGTCTCCCCTCGTCCTCAAAGGGAAAATAGTTGATTGTGCTAACTCCTCCATCTCCTCATGATCCATGGAGTGCCTCCTCAAGTTCTTCAAGTGGTTCTTCCCACAAGAAGAAAATAAATGCAATGTGGGCCTCAAGGTTGGCCCATGGTTTCTCCTGAAATGTACAACATGTATAGTAAGAAGAATCATGCTCCCAATGGGCATCCTCAATATCCAGCCCACTCTCCCATTAAAGCTCCCCATGAGCATAAACATATCAGCAATACATGGAAGCATAGTACAATAAGAACAAGTTGTCACATGACAACCAGAAAGTGGATCAAGGTCCCATACAAGGAACCAACGTTGTGCATCCTTTTCCTACATGAAATCAAATAATAACAAGTGTTATTCCATCCACTTGTTTGCTGCCACAATCATTTTACAAGATAGAAATATGAAAGTACAATTTGGTGCCAATGGTGCACACCAAGAATCATGCGGATTTCCCAACAAACCACCAATGAGATAGCCAATCTCAATGCTACAAATGGCTTCAAGTACATCATGATATAATATGCAAGAAGGAATAATCATCCCTAGTAAAATATGCTGCTCATAAAAAGACAAGAAGTACAAAACATAAGGTATAATTGTACATTCTCCATCATGCACTAGAAGACTTGAGCTGAAATGGCTCAACTAAAAATGTTCCCTTACACTCCATGAGTAGGAAGGTAGCTGTGACATCCTTTCTGTACACAACCACCTCAGCCGAGGAAGGAAAAAACTCAAGGCAACATCAAACCACGCTTAGCCTTGTAGCTAGCCCTACGAGGACAGGAGAGGGCTCTCACCGGGTCTATCTCAGCAAAAGGTCTTCAAAGGGGCTGAGATGACTTATGATGGATACTGATCTTAGGCTAGTAAATAGATAGGAAGGTTTGTTTTAAATTTTTGGGTTTTCTTTGGAAAAATGGGAAAAACAATTTAGGGCTCGGGGATGAGGCCAAAACTTTGCAGAATTCGAATTGGGGCAAGGTAGGCAGTAGTCTTGATGCTTTTGATTATGTTTATGGATGAATCATAATGACAAGGAGCTGAAGATGGCAAGGGAGAACAAGGATCCTCTCCAAACTGGCGAAAACATATAAAACTAAACAAACTTAAAGGCAGAGCACTGGAATCAATGGATTCTACCTCATTTACTCATTCATTTAGTTTCAGAAGCAAAAGAAGGGAATGGCATACATTAAACATTAAATAACTTACAAATAACTGAGAGAAAACACCATCAAAAACTAAAAGCCACAAGAATCCCAAAAGGTGTTGCAAAACCTCTGATCTTTCCTTAGCCAAAATGCAGAAAATATGTACAATAGTGTGCCAAAATTTTCCCAAGAGTCCAACCAGTCCAACCCTGAAAGTGTCTCAGAAAATACAATAAATAGACTAGTCTAACCCCTTCCCATGCCTCTAGGGGTTGAATTCCTCCTTCTAGGAGCAGTTTCAACCAATTCTAAACAAGGAGTTAAAATCTAGGCAGCCAAACAACTTGCCTCTAAAAGAAAGGAAACTGATTCATTCACTTGATTTTCACTTTTTTGTGAGTGAATCTTCTAGAATAGGTAAAAGTGAGTCAAAGTTACATTACAACCACAAAATTACATCAAGATAACTCAAAAATTACATCCACAATCAAAACTGGTCCAACTGGCCGAAATTTCAGCTAGAAGATGAAAATTAGCCAATTTTCTTTTATGCGGTCACAATACCGAGCTCTATGCATCATGCACCTTTCAGGAATCATGCACCTTTCAACCTATTTTTGGAGCACTTCCGGGAGTCAAAATCAAGCTCATGATAGCTTGTTGGAACGCCCTGGATGTCTGCTATCCAACCCAAGTGGAATTTTTCAATTTGGAGCTCATTTGCCCCTCTAAAACTTCATTCTCCCAAAAGTACTTCCTGCTGGTGCAAAAGGTGGAAGAAAGGTGATTTTCATGGTGTTTTTGGCCCTTTTGATCATCCAGAACTTGATGAAAAGCTTCAACCATTTATGAGCATGCATAACTTACCATGAAAAATCCAAAAATACAAATTTTTTCTCCAGAAAGTGTCCCAATCATAAGCGCGCGTCGTGACGCGCTACGCGTTGGGCTGAAAAACCTGTTTTGAGACCAAAATTTTCAAAAATGACAAAAAATTCTCCAAATTTGCTGAAATTCAGAGCGAAGATCCCCCATCATGCCTCATGCTCAGCCAATGAAGCCTCAGCCAAAATCCGGAGTGGATTAGGCCTCTTTCGCCGTTTCAGTGCTCTGCTCAACCTTCTCTTCAGGATCTTCATTTTTGCTTTGCAGACGTGCATGCGGGCCTAATAATGACCTTTCATATGACGGAGCATGTCTTTGTCTCTATTTTCCTTTGCCAACAACTTCTCCAGATGAATGTTAACATGCATGAGGCAGTGTCTCTCACCGGTCCTGTTGGGTGTCACTTGGTCTCTCTCGGGCCAATTGTCGATCTTAACGTATTCGCCGTAGCCTACAAGTGTGTGTTGATGACGAAGGCGAGACCCCTTCCACACCATGCGGAGATAGTACTCGCACTGCTGATGAATTTAACGATACCCCTTCCACCTCGGGTGGAGATAGTACTCGTCGTGATGCTGCAAACAAGGCTCTGGCGCCTCTCTGATATGTAACGATCACTTTTATGATATCTCCTTGACACATTAACCTCTGCTATGGAATCACTGTCATACCCCTGCTCATATACTGAATGCGTTTCTGACATGGTGTTGAAATGTGTTTAACAAGTATATGCTTGGTTGATTAAAAATGGGCAATTGGTGTGTTTTGTTTCAACCCCCAAATGATCACATATATACCAAAGTGCTATAAGAAATACTATGGAAAAGGACTCAAATGAGTTTGAATAGAATAACAATGCTAAACTCTACTCTTTTGGGAATTATGAAATTTGGAGATTTTACAAGTGAATAGGAATGAGTGTAGTGATGTGAGAAAGTTATTAGGAACAAGAGTGAAAATGAAAAGGGAGCACATATATGAGCCAAGTGAAATCAAGGACAAAGAAAAAATCCTTGCATGTCATGACCATTAGGCTTTGTCGATAGAGAGATGTGGGAGTAAGTAATAGGGTTTGGGAACTTAAAGCATGGGAATGAAATGGTATTAGGGATATGGGATAATGAATATAGGATAGGGACTGTGGTAATATTGTGACAAGTATGAAAGCATGATGAGAGTGGAAAAATAGTTCAAACACCAACAATATCACCAACACTTCTTTCAAAACCCTATGGAGCGAATTTCGCAATGAATATAGGGTTTAAAGTTCACCATATCAAACACTTGTTCTTTCCTCATTTGAAACACCATAACATATCGATGAATCAATAAGCAAGCTTGAATAACTTACTTGAAGGAAAAAGAGGCAAATTTGATGCAAATTTGGGTGAGGGAATGTTGTTTTCTGGCCTTAGGGCTCTATGCGCCGCGCGCTCTGTATGCATCGCGCGCGCTGCAAACTCACTTCTATGGCTTCAAAACAAGTTGTTTGCCCTCCAACACTTCAATTCGATCTTTGCTTTGAAGAATTGTGAATATAAATTGTTTCCAATGGTTTATATAGCTTTGAAAATATCACACAAGGATTTTATTTTGAAAATTTGAAGAGTTTGGGTGAATTTCTAGCTTGATGGCTCAATGCGCCGCGCGCTCTTTGTATGCGCCGTGTGCTACATAGTGAATTTTTCAGGAGGCTTTTGGAGGCCTTCCCTGTGTCCAAATTGGTCGTGTGATAGCTCGTTAGAAAGCGCTTGGAGTATAATTTCCAACCCAAGTGGAATTTTTCAATTTGGAGTTCACTTACCTATCAAAAATCAAATCTCCCAAAACTACTTCCTGTAGGTGCATCAATTCTCTTGAGGCAACAATATTCTTGAAATTTATCCAAAACCATTGCACCTGTGTAAAAAGTGAAATATTTTTTTCTTCCTTGGAATGTTGTGTACAAAAACCTCTCTCAGTTTTCCAAAATTCATCTTTTATTGCTCTGCAATAGCATTTGAGTGAAACTTATCTCGATGTGTGGAACAAGGGATTTGTCGAAATGAAGCGAAATGAAGGGGATAAGGGGCTTCTAAATTATTGGGGAAATTTTGGGAAGTAGGGAGGGATGTTAGGAAGCAGGGGAAAGTGGAATCTCAGAGATTGAGTGAGGGGAAGGGGTCCAAAAGGGCAAAACACAGGCCTAGCCTAGAAAATTGCCAAGTTGTGGCAAGAAACTAGGGTTTGTGCAAAAATGAGGAATTTGAGGGATATCAGTGATGGGAAGTGTTTAATAAGGTACATTAATGATTAGGGAAGGTGTATTAATATTAGGATACAAGTTTTGATGATGATTTGACCATCCAAGAGAAATTACCTCCAAAACCCTAAGAGAGGGAAATGGACCTTACCTAGGCACAACTGAAGCATGAACAAGGTGTAAAATGGCTCTTTGGAACCTGACATGATGATGGAAACCCTCTGAATGATGGTACACTCAGCTGAATGGTGACATGGACCGACATTTGGACAACTTTGAAAAAAGTGAAAACAAACCCTAGACCTAATGCGTAGTGACCAAATTTTGCTTGAAGACTCATTGAAATGACAAAATTTGACCTTTACACCTTAAAATCACTTTGTAAGAGCATGTTTGATCACTGAAGGAAGGCTGCAAAGACAAACACTAACATTGGCTCCAATGGGGATGGTAGCTCCTTGGAGGTGCCAAGAACTACAGACCTTTGGAAAGCAGACAGTGCCTTCATCCATTGGGCAATGGAATCAAAAACTCAAACTGAAATGCATGATTGAAAACTGATGACTTGATGAGAAAAACTGACTCTCACTCAACTAAAAATTGACTCGATACTTAAACACAACTGACAAGCTAGAAAAGATGCTCAAAGTAGAGCTCATTCATCAAACCTACTCTAATTGTACTTTTCACCACCCGATCAAGTGAAATGGAATAACCAATGCAACCATGTAAGCATGTTGGATGCTATCTTAATTCTCCGCAAGTGCTTGCTTATGAACAACGAGAAATAACTACTGAAAGGCAACTCCCATGGAAACTTTGAACCAGGTGGACTGCTGATAAAATTGCAAAGCATGGATTGACTGGATGACTGCAAGAATACCGCGAAAGGATCTTCATAAACATACCTATTCATTTCCATTAACACCTCACTGCTCTGGTCCAAGTAATCTTCATAGTTGGATATCAAGACTTTCCTCACATCTGTGTTGTGTTTCTTTGGTGTTTGCAGCAAGCTATCAAAAGGATCTTGAAATTCATGAAAAACCAAACTCCGTAGCTGATTCTAGACAGAAAAAAAGTCTCCTTTATCAATCTCCTCATATGAAAAATCTGTTGAACAACACAATAAAATTAACTTTTGAACAAGATTATTATCAACATTCTTTTCGGGCACATGGTTAGCCAATGGAAAAGAACTTTTACAGCAAACATCATCCAACACACGAGCAATAGGATCATTAAAAACTTGAGAAGACTGCTGCGTTGTATCCATTGAAACTGTCTGACATCCTATTGGCTGTTCATCTTTTTCTTGAGAGATATTACGAAGATTCTGCCTTATAAACTGAAATGCCTCGAAACAAAAGGGTACAGAATCCTCTTGCATCAGTAAATCATTTATTTCAGCTTCCACGACTTCATCTATAATCTGACCTTCCAGTTCATTTGGTGGCTGCAAATCTGATGCTACAGGCTGCTCAAGAATTTCGTTATCTGTCTCATCCTCAACATTAACACTGAGAGATTGTTGATTTCTTACAGGCTGCTCATTTGAAGATTTACTATGCAATTTTTCTCTCAAAAACTGAAATGATTCAAAACAAAATGGTATGGAGTCATCTTGAATCATTAAATCATGTGTGCCCGCTTCCAAGTCTTCAGCTACAACTTGACAATCAATGACTTTCGAGGGCTGCAAGTCTGAATATGAGAAGTTTTTATTGCCCTCAAGACGATCCAGATCAAGACTTGTTGACAATTGATTTCTGATTGTATGGAAGTTGTCTCTGATGAACTGAAACGAATCAAAACAAAAAGGCAAGGATCTTTCACTTACTTCAAAATCTGCTGCACTTTCCTCGTCATTGTCATAGATGATATGTATCGGTTGATCACTGTACTCGAGCTGCTGAAAATGAACTTCCTCCTCGCACAAACTAGCTACTGATTTGTCTGCAAGATTAGCTTCTGTTTGGAGAACATAATCATCATCATACTGATCAAACTGAGGCAATTCATCAGTATACAACACATCATCAAGCATACATTTCATATCAACAGCTCTCTCTTCTCCCAGATGATCTATAAAACAATCACTATGACAACTGGGATAAGAAACAAAATGTTTTGGGTCAGCCGCTTGTTCTTGAATGTCATTTTCATTTTTTGCAGTCATTTTCCGCACCATCTCTTCTACTGCATTTACGAAAAGATCAAGATTTTCCTCTGAAGGTGTCAGTTGCTCTGAAACATTCTTCTTTTCTTCTTCCTTCAACCTTCCCCTCAAGATCAGCAAATGAGCCTCTACATTTACTGCACTGTTCTGCATCTCGTGAAGTGTTGCAATATTCTTTTCTCTCAGCTGAATCTTCATTTCCGGATCAAAGGCACCGGGTTAGTGCAAGAGAGCAGATCTAGGAGAAGGTCTTATATCAGCTGGTATCGAAAAATATACTTGATTAAATCTGGCAGAAAAATGTTGTACTATCTCTCCTGACTGTCTCTTCAGCTGGGCATACTCGTCTAAAATCAAGAAAGGGTTTTGTCCAATCATCCACCTGTCAAGGAAAACTTTGACAAACTACTGGAAATCTGTGATGCTCGCATCAGGCAGGGCTTTGAACCAACTCTTTACTTGACCTTGCAAAGAAAGAGCAAAAAGCCTAATACTAACATCCTCTTCATCAACTTCAAAAAAATCCAGAAAAGTCTCAACATTCTGCACATGTTGCTCAGCGTTGACATTGTCGCTTTCACCATCAAATCTCGGTAGATATAGGTCATAATTTTTAGGGAAAACATGAATAACAGAAGGTAAAACAAGAGGTTTGTACCGATCTGGAATTTTACAAGGTGTAGGGGTATGTACAAGAGCTACGGGATCAGTTTTGTTTTCTTTAGGCTCATCATTCTGAAGAGAGTCATCATAAGATGTGGGAAAAGTAAGGAGGCTAGGATCAAAGGGAAACTCAGCATTTACATTCTTTGAATAGGTCGAGTGAATATTTTGATCACCTTTATCATACAAAAAATTCTGAAAAACTTTTAGGACAGCTTCAAGAACAACAAAGAAATAGTTTACAAGAAAGAAGACTAGATCCTGAATACCATTCCACTTTAGATACCTGAACTTTGTATAATATCCTTCCATTTTCTCAGAGAAAGAGTCAGTCCTCCAGTGGAGTCTCTACATTGAGTTGGAGTCACTAGGTGAATGATTTCAGCCTTCTTATGTCTGATCAATGTCCACCATCAACAATCAGATCTGAACTTGATACATGTACCGGGGCAATTTACAAGTCAGGTGTCACGTTCACAAGCTAGACCGAAGATCGACTGAAGCAGCGTTTATCTACTATGCACTTGCAAAGCAAGAGCAGTTCGAAGGCTACCTGGCGTAACTTCAGGCTCCGTCTGTAGCTTATGAAACATATAGCACCAATAAGAAAACCATTTTCTTCTCCAGTATGGTCGCCACTATGTTAGCGCTCAAATTTTCCTCGGGCTGAGGAAGGCAAAACTCAAGGCAACATCAAACCATGCTCAGCCTCATAGCTAGCCCTACGAGGACAGGAGAGGGCTCTCTCCGGGTCTATCTCGGAAAAAGGTCTTCAAAGGGGCTGAGATGACTTATAATGGATACTGATTTTAGGCTAGTAAAGAGATAGGAAAGTTTGATTTAAAGTTTTTGGGTTTTTTGTTGAAAAAATGGGAAAAACAATTTTGGGTTCGGGGATAAGGCCAGATCTTTGCAGAATTCAAGTTGGGGCAAGGTAGGCAGTAGTCTTGATGTTTTTTGATTATGTATATGGATGGATCAGAATGACAATGAGCTGAAGAGGGAAAGGGAGAACAAGGATCCTCTCCAAACTAGCAAAAACATATAAAACTAAACAAATTTAAAGGCAGAGCACTGGAATCAATGGATTCTACCTCATTTACTCATTCATTTAGTTTTAGAAGCAAAAGAAGGGAATGGAATAAATTAAAAATTAAAGAACTTAAAAATAACTGAGAGAACACACCATCAAAACTGAAAACCACAAGAATCCCAACAGGTGCTGCAAAACCTCTAATCTTTCATTAGCCAAAATGCAAAAAATATGTACAATAGTGTGCCAAACTTTTCCCCAAGAGTCTAACCTGTGGAATGTCTTAGAAATTTCATCATATAGACCATCCTAACCCCTTCCCATGCCTCTAGGGGTCGAATTCCTCCTTCTAGGATTAGTTTCAACCAATTCTAAACAAGGAGCTAAAATCTAGGCAGCCAAACAACTTGCCTCTAAAAGGAAGGAAACTGATTCATTCACTTGATTTTCACTTTTTTGTGAGTGAATCATCTAGAATAGGTAAAAGTGAGTCAAAATTACATTACAACCACAAAATTACTTCAAGATAACTCAAAAATTACATCCACAATCAAAACTTGTCCAACTGGCCGAAATTCTGAGCTGGAAGATGAAAAATTAGCCAATTTTCTCTATGCGCCGCGGGTGTGAGCTCTATGCGTCGCGCACCTTTCATCCTATTTTTGGGGCACTTCCTAGCATCCAAATAAAGTTCATGATATCTTGTCGTAAAGCCCTAGATGTCTGATATCCAAACCAAGTGGAATTTCTCAATTTGGAGCTCATTTGCCCCTCCAAAACTTCGTTCTCCCACAAGTACCTCCTGCTGGTGCAAAAGGTGGCAGAAAGGTGATTTTCATGGTGTTTTTGGCCCTTTTGATCATCCAGAACTTGATGAAATGCTTCAGCCATTTCTGAGCATGCATAAATTACCATGAAAAATCCAAAAATACAAAGTTTTCCTCCAGAAAGTGTCCCAATCATAAGCGCGCGTCGTGACGCGCTACGCGTTGGGCGGAAAAACCTGTTTTGAGACCAAAATTTTCAAAAATGACAAAAACTTCTCCAAATTTGCTGAAATTTGGAGCGAAGATCCTCCATCATGCCTCATGCTCAGCCAATGAAGCCTCGGCCAAGATACAGAGTGGATCAGGCCTCTTTTGCAGTTTTAGTGCTTTGCTCAACCTTGCCTTCAAGATCTTCATTTTAGCTTTGCAAACGTGATTAAGGGCCCAATAATGATTTTTCATATGACAGAACATGTCTTTGTCTCTATTGGCCTTTGCCAATAACTTCTCCAGATGAATGTTAACATGCGTGAGGCAGGTCTCTCGATCAACCGGTGTCATGTCACCTGGTCTCTTCCGGGCCAATTGTCGATCTTCACGGATTCGCCGCAGCTCTACAAGTGTGTGCTGATGACGAAGACGAGACCCCTTCCACACCATGTGGAGATAGTACTCGCGCTACTGATGAAGTTAACGAGACCCCTTCCACTCCGGGTGGAGATAGTACTTGTCGTGATGCTGCAAACAAGGCTCTAGCGCCTTTCTGATATGTAACGGCCACTTTTATGAGATCTCCTTGACACATTAACCTCTGCTATGGAATCAATGTCATACCCCTGCTCATATACTGAATCCATTTCTGACATGGTGCTGAAATGTGTTTAATAAGTATATGCCTGGTTGATTAGAAAATGGGCAATTGGTGTGTTTTGTTTCAACCCCCAAATGATCACATATATACCAAAGTGCTATAAGAAATACCACAGTGGAAAAGGACTGTCAAATGAGTTTGAATAGAAGAACAATCACACTTCACTCTTTTGGGAATTATGGAATTTGGAGATTTTACAAGTGAATAGGAATGAGTGTAGTGATGTGAGAAAGTTATTAGGAACAAGAGTGAAAATGAAAAGGGAACATATATATGAGCCAAGTGAAATCAAGGACAAAGAAACAATCCTTGCATGTCATGACCATTAGGCTTTGTCGATAGAGAGATGTGGGAGTAAGTAATAGGGTTTGGAAACTTAAAGCATGAGAATGAAATGGTATTATGGGTATGGGATAATGAATATAGGATAGGGACTGTGGTAATATTGTGACAAGTATGAAAGCACGATGAGAGTGGACAAATAGTTCAAACACCAACAATATCACCAACACTTCTTTCAAAACCCTATGGAGTGAATTTGGCAATGAATATAGGGTTTACATTTAACCATATCAAACACTTATTTTCTCCTCATTTGAAACACCATAACATATCCATGAATTAATAAGCAAGCTTGGATGACTTACTTGCAGGCAAATGAAGTGATTTGATGCGAATTTGGACGAAGGATTGAAGTTTTCTGGCCTTAGGGCTCTATGCACCGCGTGCATGCCCAATGCGCCGTGCGCTCTGTGTGCATCGCACACGTGCAAAAATACACTATATATTGATGCCCAGTGCGCCGTGCGCTCCCTATGCGGCGCGTGCCACTTGTATGTGCCGCGCGCACTGCAAACTCACTTCGACGGCTTCAAAACAAGATTTTCGCCCTTCAACACTCCAATTTGATCTCTGCTCTGATTTTGAGCATATATCTTGTTGAAAATGGGTTAAATAGCTATTAAAAAGTTGCACAAACCTTCTTGAAACATTAAATATTGAGTTGATTTGAGCTTTTGTAGAGAAAATGACAAAAATTAGTGTTCTGGCCTAATGCGCTGCGCTCACTTTTCTATCCGCCGCGCGCTACATAGTGCATTTTAAAGGAGGCTTTTGGAGGCCTTCCTGGTGTCCAAATTGGCCATGTGATAGCTCGTTGGAAATATATTGGAGTCTACTTTCCAACCCAAGTGGAATTTTTTAATTTTGAGTTCAGTTACCCTGTCAAAAATCAAATCTCCCAACACTACTTCCTGTAGGTGCATCAATTCTCCCGAGGCAACGGTATTCTTGACATTTCTCCAAAAAAATTACACCTTTGTAAAAATTGAATGAGGTTTTTCTTCCTTGGCATGTTTTGTACAAAAATCTCTCTCAGGTTTCCAAAATTCATCTTTTATTTCTCTAAAACATCATTTGAGTGAAACCTATCCCGATGTGTGAAACAAGGGATTTGTCGAAATGAAGCAAAATGAAGGGGATAAGGGGCTTCTAAATTCTTGGGGAAATTTTGGGAAGTAGGGAGGGATGTTAGGAAGCAGGGGAAAGTGGAATCTCAGATATTGAGTGAGGGGAAGGGGTCCAAAAGGGAAAAACACAGGCCTAGCCTAGAAAATTGCCAAGTTGTGGCAAGAAACTAGGGTTTGTGCAAAAATGAGGAATTTGAGGGATCTCAGTGATGGGAAGTGTTTAATAAGGTAAATTAATGATTAGGAAAGGTGTATGAACATCAGGATACAAGTTTTGATGATGATTTGACCATCCAAGAGAAATTACCTCCAAAACCCTAAGAGAGGGAAATGGACCTTACCTAGGCACAACTGAAGCATGAACAAGGTGTAAAATGACTCTTTTGAACCTGACATGATGATGAAAACCCTATTAATTATGGTACACTTAGATGAATGGTGACATGGACCAACATTTGGACAACTTTGAAAAAAGTGAAAACAAACCCTAGACCTAATGCCTAGTGACCAAATTTTGCTTGAAGACTCATTGAAATGACAAAATTTGACCTTGACACCTTAAAATCACTTTGTAAGAGCATGTTTGATCACTGAAGGAAGGTTGCAAAGACAGACACTAACACTTTCCATCATCCTCCAGGATTTGCATCTCTCCATATGCTAATGTATGTCCTGCTGAATTCCCTCCCAAATGAACTCCTCTACCAAGGCAAGATATGCATCACAATGCATGGAAAAGAAGTCCTCATGTGCTGCATGCAGCAACTTCTCCGTGAGACTAGAATTTGTAGTCAAGAATACTCTGCCATGTGAATAGATGACCATATCATCCACCATATACTCATCATCTCTATCCGAGTAATCTCGAATCATGCATGCACCAAGATACTTGGAGTACTGTACTAAAAGCTGAGATCTCTAGTAAGGATCAATCCTCCCAAGGGACAACGCTGGTGATCTGGCATGTGAAGCTCTCCTCCTACTACTGTATGTTACTTTGAAATCCCCCATTCCAAAGTTCTCCCCCAAACTCTTCACCTCTCCAAAATCCAAGAGCGGTGAATCCAAAGACAAAATGTCTCTCATCAATGATAGATCTGGTGGTCTCCCTAGTGGAATGCCTCTATCCAGTGAGACATCAATGTCAAGAGTGGACTATATATATGGTTGGGCACCCTTGCCCTTACTCTCATGGCACAATACAGTCTACCTCCTCTTTGCACTAGCTCTCTGAAAGAGAGAAGGGTGTGTGCTTCTCATCACATGATGTTTCTCTTCCTCCCTTCCTCCTCCTTTCAGCTACAATGTTGAACAATCATGCTGCTCATTGATTATGCTTGGACCTCCATATATGATATCCTGGGGACTTCCTTGCAAAGCTGCAAGAATCCCTCTAGTTGGAGAAAGAGCTCCTCCTTCCTCTTCACGAGGTACTAGATTAACTCTAGAAATGACAACGTTGTTGCCCTTAGCTTCCTCAATATGAGTGTGCAACCCTCCAATGATTGGATCCTCTTTTGGAAAAAGGATCTCTTTGCCTCCTTGTGCGAAAAATGAAGATCTTGCCTCCAATAAAGCATCATGCAAGATATTAGCCTCCTTCATGGTTCTTTGAAATGTTTTTGAGTCTATGGTTTCCTCCATCACATGAAAGGGTTTTGTTTGTTTGAATGTGTTTGTTTCCTCCACATGTGTTTCAGAATTTCTTCTACCAGATCTCCTTATCAAAGGTCGAATGAACATTGCATAGGAAGAGGTATTTGCATTTTTCAAATTAAAAGACTCAAATAACCACCATGCATAGACCTTACCTCCCAAGTGCAGCGCTGCTACTCTGATGGCTTCACCTTTGGGAATCTGATGTTGTTGCATAAAGGTGTCTAACTCTTCTATCCAAGCCCTAGTTGAACAAGTAGAGGAACCATCAAAGATATATAGAAGAAATATATCCTCATCATGCTACTTGATCCTCCTTACCATTATTTTTCAAAACTCCGGAAAAATAATATGATCTCTAAACTTCTGAGTTTGCGATTCATACTCATGCAAGAAACCTCTAAGAGTTCCTTTCTTCGACATTCCTCCTTCTTCTTCTCTTCTCATGGAAAAGCTAGCTATGTGACTACGCTGTACCATATAGGATGTGGCTGGATTCTCATGTATCCCATAAGAAAAACTAGATCTTGAATCAGTTTGAAACCCTCTTGGAGATCTTGTACATACCTCCCTCGTTAGCTTCTCAAATTCTTCATGAATGCTCTATACAGATTTTGGAAGAATGTTTGTAAGCTCTTCTTCCCTCTTTTCTCCATATAATAGAGTCTTAATCTTCCCTCTCCTCAATAGTATGATGGCTGAGATCCAGTGGATGGACTGGAGATCATTCTTTGATACCACTGTAATGTACCTTTTTCCAGGAAATTGCTACAACAATGAGAATATCTCAAGATATTCTAAAGTTGGAGCTCCAGTAATAAGAAAGAACAATAATGGTGCAACAAAAACACTCAACTTATAAAAACATGAGAGAAATCCATAGCCATTTCATTAAATAATATCAACAACAAAGGAATACAAGATCTTGAGGAAAAAGGGTGCACAAGATAGGCAATGCTCACCCTCAAGAAACAAGTACAAAATACATGACAAAACCACTGCTACACAATGTACACCAAGATATGAAAATTCATTTTTATAGATAAATCGCATGCTAACAATTTCAAATACATGGATATGTCAATACATGTCTCAACACAACATTGGGAGTGAAGATGTGAACTCGCAAAGACTACCTCATGTCAATCCTAGAAGGATTGGCAATAAAAGACAAAAGCTGCAAAATGCCGGAGTTGATGGGTAGCAACAGCAACTAAGAAAAATAACTGGATGGAGATGTCTCAAGATGATACCCAAACCAAAAGTGCCTCCTCCAAGGATCTTTAGGATGAAAGGCTGATCCCTTCACCAAAGATCTCACCCTCCAACAAACTGCAAGAGCCCCACTGCAAATGCTCCTCTCAAAATAACGGAGTCTCTGAATGGAACTGCGTTATAGGGCTATGGAAAGAATTGGCCTTGATGCAAAAGTATACAATATGCTCTTTAATGCCTCCAATCTGATATCCCAAAGGAAAGAGGGACTCCTCCTCTGAAAATAGCTGATGAAGGTGGTGTAGTGAACCTTCACTGCAACACCCAGCAACACAACATTAATCTACTGCAGAAATAATGCTGTCTTGATGGAGGATGCTTCGCCTCAAGCCTGGATATGAGGAAAATGAGGAAAAATCCCTGAAGAGACCTATCAATAAGGAGAAGGAATCCTAAACAGGAATTCCTTTGGCAATTCTTGCTAAGCAGCAAAGAATGGAAAATTGAGATGAATAACACAAGCATGAGAAACAATGGTTTCCTTGCCCTCCTTTTAAACAAGTGAAAGCCTCTCTCCATGGGTCCCACTCCTTTTAGGGTTTCCTCCACAAAATAACCCTTTCCTCATTCATACTGTGCTACTTCTCTAAGTGTTCTCCACCTCTTGGCCCAGCGCTGTTGACTTGGTCAAACTTGACCTTGTCCACTTGCAAATAACCCTGTTCAGACATGAGGGTGTGAAAACTAGCTCCAATGATGATCCCCTTTCATATTTAGAGGAGAATTAATAGTCAATTTATACTTTATTGGACATTCCAAACTCATTGGTGAGGGTTTTAGAGCCATCAGATAAATTTTGAGTGTGATTTAGCTTCAAAGGAGTTCAAGGGGCCATCAGGGCCACCAAGGGTCAGCAATAGAATGAGGCCTAGCCAAGGCAACTAGAGTGTTTACTCAGGAAACCAATAGTAAATTTTGGATGTTTCAGAGATTCTGGATCTAATGGTGAGGTTTTCATAGCCAATATATGACTTTTAAAGGTCTATATGCTTCAGATAAGTTCCAAGGGTCACCAGGGCCACCAAGTGCGAGTAGGAGAATGAGGCCTATCGAGAGAAGCAGTAACCATTATGAAAAAACCAATAGTATATTATGACTAATTTTATGCTTATGAATTCAATGGAAATATTTTCAGAAGATTTTGGAGACTTTTAAAGGCTGATATGCTTCAGGGAAGTTTTCAGTGAACCGAGAGCTAGAGGGTTCCACCAGGTGTTGGAGCCGTAACCGGAGCAGCCTGAGGCCAATTTGAGCAAGTGAATAGTCTATTATAACTATTTTTGACATTATAAATCCAATGGAAGGATTTTTAGAGCCATTTTTAGACTTATAAAGGCTAAGAAACCATAGGGAAGCTTTGGGAAACCTAGGGCCAACAATCGATGGAGGCCTAAATTGGGGAGCTGGTGCTCATTTTGAGAAAATAATCAGTCTATTTTGGATGTTTGATATGTGCTAGAGATATTAGGTGAGGTTGCAGGGAAATAAAACGATTTATTAAGGAGTTAGTGCCACAAAGAATCTTAGGGAGGCCTGCGAGTGCCGACAAAAGAGGTCAAGTCTAACGGAACCCAGGTCTATCTTCAAAGAGATTGCAACCATTCCAAGGGTAGGATGGTATTATAAGCCCATTGGTTTAGTTTAGATAACCATTGGAGTTGAGTTAGTAACTTGTAAAATAAATTATTCATCATAATGCCAAAGAGCCAAGTCAGTTGACAATGGCTCAAGGAGAAATAACCCACGATATTTGGGTGAACTCATTTATTAAATTTGTTGTTGTGTGTTGATGCTTATTTGTTTCACATTATGGTTGTTGTACTTGATTAATATCAACAACAAAAAAAAAAAATTTCCTTACACTTAAAACATTAAAACAGTTTAAAACAAATACACCCGAATCAATAAGTCAATTCCCCACAGTCAATTATAAGCTAGATCTTAATTTGTTTAACTGAGAGGAAGGTTCTTGCAAATAATAACAAGTTATCCACCCATTTCATATGAGATGGTATCAGAGCTCAAGGTTTCTTGCTTCACAGAGCAGTAGGTTGATTTCTTGACAGAGCACTAGGTTGCTTGTTTGACTTCAAAGGTGTTTAACAATGCAAAGAATTTAACTGTTTGCAAATGGACTGATGCTTACAAGTTTGAGTTTGCTAGAGGTAAAGGGGAGCTACTGTTAGCTAAGTCTAAAAGAGGACAATAAGGAATAAATATGAAATCATTCTCCTTATCCAAAGGACCTCAATGCAACCCTTGAAGCACGAGAGGGATTGTTTGCAAAAGGCTTCTTGAAGAAGAGATACAAGCTGCAGAGAAGAGCTTGAATCTACAACCATATTTTTTAGAATATTTGTCAAATTGTTTTAATTCTTTGAGAACTATTGTTGAATTTCTTTAATTCATTTACATAATTATGACAACTTATTCAAGTGAGGCTTCTAAATCCTATTTTACAAGACTCTTCGATGAAGATATGAAGCGAGACTTCTACATCCTCAAGGATATGGTGCAAATTCTGTATGAAGATGGAAGGGAAAGCACTATAATTCATGACCAATTGGTTTCTATGAAGCAAGATAAAGAAGGAATTCTTCAAAGTGAAAAGAGGTTATTGTATATGAAGATTCTTTGGAGATAAAACTCTCTCAGTTTCTGAAAATGTCGCTCTAGTTATTCACAATAGTCTCTGTAAAAAGATCTCTAAAACAAGACTTTACAGAACTAAAAAAAAGGTTGTGACGATGTGCATGTATCTGTCATTTTGTAATACCTATGTAAAACATGAGATAGGTTTTTGTAGTTTGTAATCTTAGGAACATAAAAATCCTCTATTTTCTCAAAATTCATCTCCGATTGGCAAAAATATGCTATGCAAAATGATGACTGAACAGGAAATTTCTAGAAAATGTGCCTTCAAATATTATTTAAAATTTCCCAAATCGTAATTTCTGTGTAAAAATGGAGAGAGTTTTTTGTAGAGACTGATTTTTGAAACAAAAAACGTGTTCAAGTTTTTAAAATTCATTTCCGCCTGCACAGAAACCCTTTTTGAAAATATTGACTAAAAACAAAAAAAAATTTGGAAAATATGCCTACAAATATTCCACTGAATATCCAAAACCATAATAGCGGTTAGAAAAATGAGAGTTTTTTTTTGTACATATGAGGATTTTATACAAAAAAACATCTTTCAATTTTTTAAAATTTGTTCTTAGTTTTTTGTAAACCATGTTTACAATTACTGTGTTGTATAAGGAAAAAGCATAGTTTTAATTTCCCATGAAACAAACATATAACATGGAGGTGAGAGGTGACATGGAGGTGGTGGATGATGTGGACGTACATCGTTGGAAAAAATAATTGATGCATTAGTGAGAGGGAAAGCAGAGGAAAGGAGTTAATTGGCAACGGTAATGATCAAGCTGGCATGATATGATGACTGCTCAATGGGCGGATTGGCAATTTTTGATATAACGGAGAAACTAATTTTTGGAGGGGGTCGAAAGTGGTAAGTGGTTTAAGCAAGGAGGGGTGCACAATGACAGGAAGGCACCACGTTAGCATGGTCCCAAAACACAAAACATTTTTTTTCGGACCCCCACCCCTCCCCCCAATGGTAAAGATTAGTTGGAGAGGGGGGGCCAAAAAGTGATAAGGACCATTTAATGAGGGAGCGAAAGATGGGATGATGGGACATATGAAGGTAAGTTAAAGTGAAGCAAAGGGAAGATATTTTGGGTAACAGAACGGTTAATAAGGGTAAAAATTTGGATAATGGGATAATGCACCAAAATTTCATGTTCATATGCCCGAACATTTTAGAGTTAGGATAAAACCTTTTACCATTTTTCCTTCTTATTTGCATGAAATATCACGATGTAAAATTGCAAATATGAAATACTCCATCACCTTGAGATCCTATAAAATATAGGACCCTAACATTCGCTCCAACTACGTATGGAACTCTCCTTGTGAGGTGCAAAGAACACCAAAGACTAGTATCTTGATCCATTGGGCTGATCCCAAGCTGCAACATGCGCTGCCCTAAAATATAAATGACTAAAAATCTCAAACTGAAAATCAAAATGTTCCTGGAAATTGAAATCTGACATTCAATCGGAAACTGGAACTCGAAAGAATTCTTGGAAAGATGCTCAAACTATTGAGCTTATTTGCACACTGCTACCTACCCTATACTACTGAAAATAATGCTAAATATTGTAATAAAAAAATGCCAATTAAGTTAGTCAAGTAGTTCCTGAAACAAGTGGAATACTTGACTTATTGTTAGAAGAATCAAAAGGAAAACTTGACTATTTTTCCACAAAATCAAAGCTGTAACATGTAATGGCAACTGCTAATGAATATGGCCCTTACAATGAAAACATGGTTGAACGCTTAAGTTGAAAATAACCTCCATGTAGTCTAATTAGGATCAATAAAAGCACGCTTTATTATGTTAGCTTTCAAGTCTTCAATGACCAATTGATCATGGATGATTTCATCAGTTGTATCCTCAAGGTCAAACCCAGATTCTAACTCTACAATTTTAGTCTTGTACTTGAAAACATAATTCTAATAATACAATCTCCTCTTGCTTTGGAGAAGGAATATTTTCCAAGAATTGTTTAGGATCTTGAAAATTATATGATTGAATCTGAAAATCAAAAATTTCAATTCCCTTCTCGAATCCTTCAACAACTAACTCAAGAAAAAAAATTTACTTTCGGGAGAAAATTTTCTCAATTTCAAAGAATGGAACATGTCCATTAAAAAATCTTCATCAATTTGAAACTCTGCTAACTCATCCCTAAATTATTTTAAAACTTGACAAGATAGAGGATTTTCCACATACCCTATCATATCATTTAGAAAGAAATCTGATAAACATGTAATGGAGTCGTCATGAATGCTCTAAACCCTGGATTCGTTGTCAGTGGAGTCACCCTGAAAAAATTTGAAGCTCTGGATACTTTAAACATGGAGTCGGTAGGTGATTCAACCTTCTTGTGTCTGATCACTGTCAACTATCAGTAATTAGATCTGGAACTGATACACTTTTATGAGGAAGATAAAATATTTTTCTTCCCCCATATGGTCACCACTATGTTAGCACTCCATAATTTCAATTTTGAAGAAAAAACCTCGGAGGTAACATCAAAACCGCTTTGGAAGCTGGGATCTAGCCCTGCCAGCTTTAGAGAGGGGACTCTCTATGAAATTTTTCTTTGTTTTCTTGGACATTTTAGGGTAGTTAATGGGCTCAGAGTTTCATTTTTGAATTTTTTTGTTTGGAACAACAAGGGAAGGCCATTGGGAAATTGATTCAAAGAGGCTTGGGGTGATCAATTTGTATAAGTATCAAGCTTGAGTGAAACAGGGCATGGTTGGTTTCACTACTTTGGATCTTTTAGGGTTTTAAATGAATTATGGAAGTGGAAGAAATATGGAATTCGGCAGAGGATGAAAAAAAATTAATTATTCTTCAAGTTGACCTCAAGTACAAAACATTTGAATTGTAAAAGTAGCTAGAACATGGTGTTCTAATTAGCATATCCTATTCATCACAATTTTTGTTTTACAATTAATAATTTCTGATACACAGAGAAAGAAAAATAATGCATACACAAATTAATAGGAGAAAAACGTCACCATTTCGTACACGACATGAATCTTCAAAAAACTGGTCTTTTATTACATGCAAATGGTCACTTGAATTCATTGAAAAACTTTACAATGAATGGTAGTATCTCTTATTACAAAACCCAGCATCTATTACTTTAAATGTTGAAGTATTTATGCAAATTCTAAACTAAAATATTTTGAAAAAATATCAAGATTTCTTACAAATATCTCTAACTATGTAACACAAATAGAAATGAAACATAGGAAATTAAAAACTAATGAATCTAACTGGCACTATCTTAGTGGATTTCTGGTGATAAAGAAGAGCACTTCGAATTTGATAGAAACTCTTATTGATGAGGTGGCCTCCAAGTCACTAATTGTCTTTTTCCTCCCGAACTTTTGAAAAATATGGTCCAATAATACCTGTGTATATTTAAATCCGAGATATATATGTAAAATGTGAAAGAGGTTATTGTATATGAAGATGTTCTAGAGATAAACCTATCTCCGTTTCCCACAATTATTCTCCAATTGTTCACAATATTCTCTTCAAAAAGTTGTCTAAAAAAGGACTTTGCATAGCCAAAAAAATAGTTTGTGATGATGTGTATGTATATGTTATTCTGTAATACCTATGTAACAAGTGAGATAGGTTTTTCTTTGAATATTAGTGATCCAAGTGGATATTGATGGCCACCTGCCTATTCCACTTGGGGCCCCACCATTGCCTCTTTCATTTTTTCAGTTTCGACACAACTTACTATTTTTAGCAGTTTTTTGGGTCCTGAACTTCTGGAACCGTTTTGAGGCCCTAAACGATGTTTTTTTGGGCATTGCGCATCCAAAAAATATCATTCTGTTCTGGAATGGATATTCATGGTGAAATTTTGTATTCCTCGAATAGATATTTCAAATGATGTACCATGTGCGTCAAACAGAGATAGTATGCCAAAGTTACATCCCTGGGAACTTGAAACATCAATTTACCCAAACGGGGCCCATAGTTATGGCGCTTCATCTTCTAGGGTTAGGTTTTTGGATGTTTAAAGTTATCCATTGTTTCTCAAAAATAAATAGGCCCTCGAGCCTCATTGTAACTCATTTCAGAGGCCTGTAGCCGCCACATCTCTTCTCAGAGATAGCTACCAGCACCGTAGCTAGTTTTATTTCCATTATGTCTGTAAGCAAATCTCAGTTCTTTGATATTAATGAAATGAAGTGTTGTTTTTGCTGAATCTTTGTATTTATGGTTATATTTTTATTCTATTGCATTCCTGCATAAATCTGGATCAATGGTATCAGAGCGGTCTTCTTTTTCTCTATCCTTCTTTGCATGTCCCCAACGAGGTCGGGGTATAAGGAGCTAGGGCTTGATCTGGTGGAACCTTTGCAAGATCAGCCTCGAAAACATCGGCAGACGCCCATGGGGGACGAAAAGAAAGATGAGGGAGCATGAGATCCTATCAAAATATTTCTCGAGGAGGCCCTCGAAAAAAGAAGGAACGCGATGATGGATAACTTTGCTCAAATCCATCAACGGCTGCCCACTGGCTGCGCATCTGCATCCAGCAGCCACTCTAGAGGCATGAATCCTTTTAAGGTACAATTAAATTTTGACATTCCCATATTTTAGGGTCAAATAGATGCAGATGCCATAAATATATGGTTGAATCTATGAAAAGGATATTTCTCTATTCATGACTTTTCAGACCGCGAGAAGATTATTTTTTCACTCCTCAAAGCTACCCCCCATGTTAAGGATTGGTGGGAAACCTACTGTGAGAATAAGGACCAGATAGAACCCTCTTTGTTATCGATCGTACCAACTTGGAATTCTTTCCGAGATGCCATCAAGGAACAGTACTATCCTTTGGGGAGCTATGAGGACAAGTACATACAATGGACCACGCTAGGACAACAAAGGGATCAAGATGTGCATGAGCTGACGAATCTGTTCCATACCTTGCGCACAAAGTTGGGTATCAAAGATTCAGAGAAAAATCTGGTGCTAAAGTATCGCAGCTGTCTGCACAAATATATTCAGGAGGAAATGGAGTTCCTCGATATCTCCTCGCTTGGTACGACATACCGGTATGCTGTCAATATTGAGCAAAAATTCAAACAGAAGAAGCGAGACTTTGGATCTGCAAATCAAAAGCAAAGGGAAAGGTGCTTCCAAACCGCAGAACAAAGGACAAAGCCAAGGCATGGCGGCTAAAGAAAACTTGTCAAAGCCACAAGAAAATAACAACAACATAAAGCCAAAGAAGGACACGGGAAAGTGGTGTGAGTTCCATAAGATCTCCACTCACAACACAAGTAAGTGTCGGGCCAAGCAGTCGTTAGTGGCCGAGATGAGGGCTTCTGATTCAGATGCATGCTCTGACTCTGAATCAGAACCTGAAAATGGGAATGAAAAAGGGAAACAGATTATTGATGTGGAGGCCAATGCCACTGTTGCCACTACAAATATCCAGAAGGAGGAACTGGAAGATCCAGAGGAGAAGGAATGTTTCTTCCACTCCCAGATGTGGGTAAAGGGCTCCCCTTTATAGTTCATTGTCGACAATGGGAGCCAAAATAATCTCATTTCAGTAGACACCATGAAGTGGTTGGGCTTGCTGACCACAGCTCACCCATATCCATACACCATCGGGTGGCTTCACCAAGGACGAGATCTCTGCGTCAGCCAACAGTGTCGCCTTCCCTATAGCATCAAGCCCTTCATAGATGAGGTATTATGTGACGTTTCTCCTATTGATGTTTCTGATGTATTATTATGACAACCATACTTGTGGAAGCATCATGTTGTGTATGATTCTCTACCTCGTGTTGTTATTGTTACTTTGGGAAATAATTTGTACAAGATACCAGAGGTACCACCTCCTGCCGCTATCTCTTTGGTTACTACAAAAAAATGCAGTAATCTCATTTCCCAAACCAGGAAATTCATTTTCCTGATGATCCACCCCCAGGGCAAGAAGAAGACTATGTCCACGACCTCCAGACAGGGCTCCTCTGCATGAAAACAATAATTGGATAAGTTTTTGGAGGAGTACGGGGACATATTCACCTCACCCACAGGGGTTCCTCTGCACTGTCAGGTCAAGCACCTGATTGATCTGACCCCAGGTGCACCGCTACCCAATGGACTGATCTATCGGTGCTTTTTTCTGGAGAATGATGAAGTCAAGAGGCAGATTCATGAACTATTGTAGAAAGTTCACATCAGACCAAGTTCATCGCCCTGTGGGAGCCCGATCGTGTTGGCACAGAAGAAGGATGGGATGTGGAGACTCTGTATTGACTATCGGGCGCTGAACAAGATCACTATCTGGAATAGGTACCCAATCCCATGGATTGATGACCTTCTAGACCAACTCAAGGTGAAAAATATTTCAGCAAGATCGACCTGAAGTTTGGGTATCACCAGGTACCAATTGAACCCTCTGATGTGTGGAAGATTGCCTTCAAAGCCAAGGAAGGCCTTTTCGAATGGCTGGTCATGCCTTTCGAGTTGAAAAATTCTCCTGCAACCTTCATGAGGATGATGGATGACATCTTGCGGCCATTCACCAACTCATTTGTAGTGGTGTACTTGGATGACATTCTGATCTTCAGCTAGACTTGGGAAGAGCACCTTCACCACATCCGACAAGTCCTCCAAACATTGCGGCAACACAAGTTGTGTGCCAATTTGGAGAAGTGCACGTTTGGCATGACCCAAGTTCAATATCTGGGATACATTATTAATGAAAAGGGGGTGCATGTGGATCCAGCCAAGATCCAAGTCATTCGGGATTGGCCCGCCCCAACCACTATAACAGAGCTTCGCAACTTTCTGGGTCTTTCTAATTTCTACCGTAGATTCGTGTTGTGATTCTCTCATATCACTTGGCCCTTGAGTCAAGTCACCAAGGCAGGAGCGATAGCAAAATTATTTTGGTCGGAACCTCAACAGAAGGCATTCACAGAATTGAAAAATTGCATCTGTTCTGCCCTAGTGCTCACATTACCAGACTTGCAACAACCATTTGAGATCGAGACAGATGCCTCTAACTATGCTATTTGGGCAGTTCTTACTCAATAGGGACATCCAATGGCATATCATAGTGAGACATTGTCTGACATAGTTCACAAGTATCCCACTTATGACAAAGAAATGTATTCCATTGTGCAAGCTTGTCGAAAATGGAAGCATTACATTTTGGGGAAGGAAACAATCATCCACACAGACCACCGGCCCCTGTAGTTCATACAGACACAAGGGAGGTTGCAGAATGATCGCCATTAGAAGCGGTCCACATATATGCAATAGTTTCATTTGAATATCAAGTACAAGAAGGGTAGCACCAATAATGTTGCAGATTTCCTCAACCGACCACCGATTATGACGCTCACCACTGTGCTCAACTCTTGTGGGCATGAGACTTCTCATTGGCCACTTCTCTATGAGAGTGACCCAGAATTCGGCCACACTTACAAGGCACTCTTGGAGGGTATGCAAGTTCCAAATTTTCACCTCCAAGATGCACTTTTATGTCACCTCGGACACCTTTGTGTTCCTTCAAGCGAGCGTGCCAAGATGATATGGGAAGCACACTACAGTCGACTCGTTGGGAATTTCGGGGTCGAGAAAACAGTAGCAATCCTACAGAAGTATTTCTATTGGCTGAACCTTCAAAAGGATGTCGAGAAGCACATCAGATCCTGCACTGCTTGTGCCATTTCCAAACCGACCATCAAGAAGCAAGGCCTATATACTCTGCTACCCACCCCTATTAAACCTTGGGAATCCATCTCCATGGATTACATGTAAGGCCTGCCTTCTACTAAGTAGGGAAATGACTGTGTTTTCATGGTTGTCGACAGATTCTTGGAGATGGCCATCATGGTGGCCTGCAAGAAGAATATCACAGCAGAAGCCACTGCTAAACTCTTCTTTGAACGAGTGTGGGTGCACTTTGGGATCCCAAAATCTATCATATCAGATCAGGATAGCAGGTTCCTCAGTACATTTTGGTCCAGCCTCTGGTCAATGTTGGATACCAAGCTCACCAAGTCCACATCTTTCCACCCCCAAACAGATGGCCAGACAGAGGTTGTCAACATAATGGTTGTACACATTCTGCGCATGTAAAATTCAAAGCATCCATGCACATGGGATGAGAGCCTCCCATATGTACAACATAGTTATAATCGGGCTCTCCACGGTTCAATCAGCCATAGCCCCTTTCAGGTGGGCTTGGGATTCCAGCCACTATGTCCTATTGACGTAGCCATACCATTTGCAGTTGCTCAGGCCGATTCATCTCATGTCTAATTTGAAGTTGACAAAGCAAGTAGCTTAATTGAACGCATTCAAAACATCCACCAATAGGTTCATGATATATTGGATAGAGCCAATGCCAAGTACAAGCAATGCCATGATCAACATGGGGTGCCACACAACTTCCAGGTGGGCGACAAAGTATGGCTACATTTGCAGGAGCGCCTCACTGGACCCCACCGCAAGCTTCGCCCACTCCGATACGGGCCATACACCATCACCAAGGCTACATGGGAACAATTCCTTCGAGCTCAATATTCCACCATTCCTTGGTCTACACCGAGTCTTCAATGTGGATCGCCTTCATCCTTACTTCCCACCTCTACTAAACACCTCCGACATTGCAGAACAACTCACACCAACAGAGTTAAACACAGACTGCATGGAACAAGCCACCACAGATTGTATCAGGGAAATGAAAATAAAGAGCACTCACCAATAGAACATCCAACTGTATCGGGTTGTCAAAGGTGGCCAACTCTTGCACCAAGGCAAGTGGTTCACCAGGGACCAAGTTCAGCAGAAGTTTCCTCATCTCATGGAAGAACTCAACGCAATGGGGACCATTGCTTCTTAAGGGGGGAGGAATGATCCAGGTGGATATTTGTGGCCACTCGCCTATTCCACTTGGGGCCCCACCATTGCCTCTTTCATTTTTTTAGTTTCGGCACAAGTTACTATTTTTAGCAGTTTTTCGGGTCCTGAACTTCCGGAGCCATTTTGAGGCCCTAAACGACGTTTTTTGGGCATCACACGTCCAGTGAAGGTCATTCCATTCTAGAATGGATATTCATGGTGAAATTTGTAGTCCTAAGATAGATATTTCTAATGATGTACCATGTGTGTCAAACGGAGATAGTATGCCAAAGTTACATCCCTGGGAAGTTGAAACACCAATTTACCCAAACGTGGCCCATAGTTTTTCCGCTTCATCTCCTAGGGTTAGGTTTTTGGATGTTTAGAGTTCTCCATTGTTTCTAAATAATAAATAGGCCCTCAAGCCTCATTGTAACTCAGTTCAGAGGCCTTTAGCCGCCACATCTCTTCTCAGAGATAGCTATCAGCGCCCTAGCTAGTTTTATTTTCATTGTCTGTAAGCAAATTTCAGTTCTTTGATATTAATGAAATGAAGTGTTGTTTCCGCTGCATCTCTGTATTCATGGTTATATGTTTATTCTGTTGCATTCCTGCATAAATCCAGATCAATTAGGAACATAAAACTCCTCCAGTTTCTGAAGATTCATCTTTGATTGACCAAACTATTCTCTTCAAAATGATGACTAAACAAGAAATTTCTGGAAAATGTGCCTTCAAATATTCTTTAAAATTCCCCAACCCATAATGTTTTTATAAAAATGGAGAGAGGTTTTTTTACATACTTATGTTAGAAAAAAAACCTCTTTCAAGTGTTTAAAATTCATTTCCACCTGCACGGAAACCATATTTGAAAATATTGGCTAAAAACAGAAAAATTTGGGAAAATTTGTGTGCAAAGATTCCTCTGAATCTCCCAAACCATAACAGATGTTAGAAAAAAGAGAGAGGTTTTTGTATATGAGGACATTATCCACAAAAAACCACTTTTAATATTTTAAAATTCGTGCTCAGTTGTTTCAAAACCATGTTTAAAATTAATGTTCTCTATAGGGAAACAAACATATAACGTGGAGGCGGGAGGTGACATGGAGGTGGGGATGATGTGGAGGTACATTGTTGGTGAAAATAATTGATGCGTGAGTGTAGATGGAAAGCATGGGAAGGGATTTATTTTGCAACGAGAATTATCAAGCTAGCATGATATGAAAAACACTCAATGGGCGGATTGGTAGTTTTTGATATATCAGAGAAACTACTTTTCAGATGGGGTCTAAAGTGGTAAGTGGTTTAAGCAGGGGGGTGCGAAATAACGGGAAGGCGCCATGTTAATGTGGGCTCTAAACAAAAAAAAAAAAAATTTGGACCTTCCCCCACCCGATGGTAAATATCGGTAGGAGAGGGGGGCCGAAAAGCGATAAGGGTCGTCGGATGAGGGAACGAGAGATGGAATAATGGGACATGTTACACCATTTTTTGGTCATCTAACCTATTATCATTAGATGGACCCAAGTACACCATGTAAGACCAATTTTACCCTAAGTAAAATTGCTTTCACTATGTAAAATAACTTAATAAACCACATTTATTAGGTTGTTTATGGTCAAAACAGAAAACCCCAAAAGGAAATATTAAACAAACCCATTTTGTTTAAGTTTCCTCATGGAATAATTAATTAAACCATAATTTAATTATTATTCCTAGTCATGTTTAACCAAAAACAAAGAAATTAATTAGATAAACCTTTATTTATCTTATTATTTTCTAGGAATAATTATTTAAATCTTATTTAGATAATATTCCTTGTTAAATATGACCAAATCACCCACAAATAATTAAATAAATCATTATTTATTTGATTATCTTCTAACCATTTCCTTAAAAAGATAAATAAATCATTTATTTATTTATTATCAACAAATAAAGGGATTTGACCCAAGTCAAATACTTTTTCCCTCCAACAAATATAATAAAATATTCCATAAAAGGTGGATCTAGATTTGGTTAACATTATTTTAATCATGCACCAAGATCTAGAATGACCCAATATTTTGTTATAAATAGGAGGGTTTTTCCCACCATTCTTCACCTTTTGTTGCCTATTAGATCACTCTGGATCTATACACTTGGTCACTTTTTTCTACCATTTGCTGTGTGAGCTCCCTTTGAGTTCCATTCTTTGTGTGGGTTTTCTACACCAACAAGAGAGAGAGATTTTAGATCTGAAGTGCTGAGGACTTCCAAGAACACATCCCACTGAGGAGAATTGGATACGCCTTCTTGTTTTCCTCCCAGGTGCCCGATTAATACAAAAATTCTTTCAAAAATTGTTCTTGTCTTGTCTATTGGTATATGGAGGAAACCCTTGTTTTTACTGCTTAATGTCTTTCCATGCATAGATCTGGTTTTTTGCAACTCTTTTCTTATTCAAATAACCGTAGATCTGAAGATATTGGCAGCCACTTTTGTTGTTAGGGCTATTAGTTATGCGTAGCTAAAGAGGTCCTTTTTCGTACACTTCGACAAAGGATTCATACTAACAAATGGCAACTCCACTCGGGTTTTAAATTACGACCGCTGTCGTTTTTCATATTCCTGCATATCCAGCTACTTCAGACCCTAGGGTTTCTTTTCAGCTGCTTATTTTTCCTATTTTTATGCTTTTTTTCTCACATAAAACCCTAAAACATTAAAATTTTTAACTTCCGTGTGTTTCTGGCCCTATTGCGCAGGTAAGCGACATCAGCCGCAACTGAGACGGCAAATTTTCTGAAAATCTGCCGCCGAGACAACCGGAACGGGGGGGTCACAATTTTTGGCCCATAACCTGTGACCTGGACCTCCAGGTCGCACTTTTTAGCCTCTTTTCTGTGACCTGCACCGAAAACAGGTCAGAACCTGTGACCTGCCATTTTTTCAGCTGTTTTTTTGCAATTTTTCTGGGTTCTGCTGCAGCTTCTGTCAGTGTTTTCCAGCCTCTGTTTCATCCCGCTTTGACCTGGTTCTACTCTGGTTTAGCTCATCTAAGTGGGAACATAGCCCCCTAGGGCTTCAGTACCCTCCACTTTTTGTGGAAGAGTTTTTAGCTGTTTCAGCCGTCTATTTTTCTGAGTTTCAGACTCCCCTTTTTCTAGATCTGTTACCTCCTATTCAGATCCCTTTTAATCAGCTCTTCTACCTCTCAAATCACCTCCTGAAGATTTGTTTGGATCTACTTTTTGGGCCCCCTCCTTGCCCCTTCTGCTTTTTGCTGATTTCCTCCCTTTTTCCAGCCACCTTGCCTCTATCTCTTGGCTGTGATCTGCACCTATTTTCAGCAGCTTTATCCTTTAGATCCCTGTCCCTTTTGACCCTAGATCTATTGGCCTCTTTTTAAGTGTGTTTTGACTAGATTTTTGCCCTCTTTTAGAGTAGTTTTGAGAGACCCTACTTTTTGGGTTAGATTGATGCATGGATAGCTGTTAAATGTTCTGTTATTTCAGCATTATATACTATTCTCTGCAGATTTCTTTTCAGTTCCGCAACACACTTTTTCTTGCTCTCAAAACGAAAAGGGTTTAAAAATTAAAATTAACACACACCACACACTGACCCTAAGTGAAGAAGCGCCTGGTTAACACCGCCTGGCAAAGACTCTAAAATCAATTGTCACTGCACTTTGTCTGCCCTTGACCTCACTTGATTCTGCCCCTTTCTGCCCTCATCGGTTTCCTTCTTCCTGTCATCATTGCACCCCCAAGGCTTCTTTTCCGAAGACTTCTTGGCCTTCACCCTTAGTTTCCGGTTGATCGACTTGCTCCGCCCCGCCGTCGTCGAGCCAGTCCTCCTCCGAGTCCGCACTCCGACTCCTCTCTTGATTCATCAGGTTCTCCTTCTCCTCCTGGTTCTCCCCCTGTCACCTTCACTATGTCTGGTCCAGGGCCTAACGCTAGCGGTGCTCCGGGCCCTAATGACGGCAATACTACTAGCAGAACCGCCACAGGAACTACCTCGGCCATACCCTTGCTGCCGTACATTGCAGGCCTCAGCCTCCCCGATTTCAATCAGTTGATCAATGACCCTATCCGCCACAATGCTGGTTGGCTTGCTATGCCAACCAAGCTCCCCTCCGACATTCCTAAGTTTGAAGGCCTTGCTGGAGAAGATCCAACCAATCATGTCCAATCTTTCCACATGTGGTGTTCCTCCAATTCCATCACCGATGACTCCATCCGTCTTCGATTGTTCCAACGCACGCTTACCGGTGAAGCTTCTAAATGGTATGTCGACCAAGCCACCTCTTCCCATACCACCTTTGCGACCCTTGCCCAAGCCTTTTTTTCTTATTTCCAGCTCCCTCTCCGATACGATACTGGCATGGAGCTCTTGACTTCCTTCAAGCAAACCTCTTTGACCCGCCTTTCCTCCCATGTCCAGGAATGGCGACGAAGACGAAGCTTATGTCGAGCCCCCCCCTTTGAAGATCGGGTTTACATGGACTGGTTCCTTCGCACCCTCTTAGCTCCCATTGGCAAAGATGTCGCCTCCTATTTTCCTCAAGCCGAAGAAGCCACCCTCCAAATAGCCTTGAAATATGACCTAATTTACGCTCAATCTGGTTATGTTTATATTGTTCTTCTTGACCTTCCCAGGCCCGGAGGCGCTAATGCCCCGGGGGCATCTCATTCCGCCGACAGTATTGTTGGAGCCCTTTCCCATCCGTACGCTCAACCTCCTATGGGCTATGGTCTCCCTCAGGGAGGGGCCAACACCTCTAGCACTCTTCCCCCTCCCGGTAGCATGTATCCAGGATACAGAATGCCTCCTTCTTTTGCCCAACCTCCTGCTTACCTCAATTTTTCCCAACCTAATTATTACCTTTATCCGCAGCCTGGTGCGCCAGCTCCTCCAGCATATGTGCTTCCATCTCCCTTGCCTCCTCCAAACCCGCAACAACACTTACAGCCCCCTCCAGGGAAAGTATTTGCGCAGCAGGGCGCAACTAATCCCCCTTCTTCTCAAAGAAGGCGGAGAGGCAATCCAAACCAATCTTCCCGCGGTACTCGTGGACCCAGTCCAGGTGTTGACCCTAACACTGCCAACCAGCAATAGGGCACTCAGCCCAAGCTGGACAGGCCGCTTCGCACAAATAAGCCTTGTTCGTGTTGCGGTGTTTATGGTCATTACACCCACGATTGTCCCCTCTTACCCCAGATGCGGTAGATGTGGGAGTCTCAAGCCACATTGCGTAGACAACACACCTCCCCTCATGCTCCTCCTAATGTGGCCACTACCCAACCAGCTGCATTTACTGATCCCTTCCCTCAGCAAGGATTCGTGGCTACCCAACCGCCTGACAGCTAGGTCGCCACTCCACCTTCCCTTTCTGGTTCCTCTGATTACCAGATCCTTATGATGCACTTCGATCCTTCCCCGACCGTCGACCTTCACCTTCAAACTCGGTCTCACCAGTACCCCAAGCCTCCTGCTCAGTCTGCCCCCGAGCCTCCTTCTTCAGGTTCTACAGAGCCTGTTTCGACACCGAATGGCCCCTTACATATCCCTCAACCCAAAGTTGAGGTTCATCCCAAGCTTCCTAAGGGACCATTACGTCGAAACGCTGCTTCCAGTCAAGCTGCTCATTCGTATAGCATAGTAGATGATTTGGCACAATCTCCTACTGCCATTTCCACACTGGAGCTTCTCCAGTCGTGCCCTTCCCAAAAGAAGGCTCTACTATCTACCGTGGGCACTGTAGATCTTGCTGATGACCAAATGATTGTTTTTGACGCCACCCAATCGGACCATCCTCCTCTTCCTGCTTCCGTCGCCTTCCAAATCCCAGTCAAGATCCGGAACACCAACGTTTCTCAGTGTATAATTGATGAGGGGGCATCCACCTGTGTGATGTCCGCTTAGGTTTGGAAGCAACTCGGATCTCCTGAGCTTGCCCCTTCCACGATCACCCTTCGAGTGTGGGACGGCCACGCCTCCCAGCCCATTGGCCTTTTCCGTAATTGTCCTATCACCCTCACCGGTAAGATCGTTTGCGTTGACGTCGAAGTCATTGACGCCCCTCTAGACTACAATATTCTATTGGGGCGAAGCTACACCTATGCCATGTCTGTTGTCCCATCCGCGGTTTTTCGCAAGATGTCTTTCCCTCACAATGGAAATATAGTCACCATTGACCAGCTGTCTTATCATGAGCCGTCATCTCAGACCTCCCCTGAGACGACCATCTCTTCTGTAGCCAATAAGAAAACCGTCGATTCCTTGACCAGTGTCTCCCCCGGCGTCTACAAAGATTCCTCCCTGCTTGGAACTTTTCCTGGTCTTCCCCCTCCTCATATTTCTGATCCCAGCTTTTCGAATGTTTGCATGATGCAATCGTCTCGGACTGCCCTCAAGCAATCCGCCTCGGCTAGTCAGCAACCTCAAACTCAACCTTGTCCACCGCAACCTGCTCCTAGCCCTTCATCTTCGCCAGCCGGACCTCCTCCTTCTGGCCCTGCTCCTACAGCTGGTATCCCCGAACCCCTTTATTCCCCTGGAACGGTTCCCCCAGGCCTTAACCATCTCGGAGCCGTCCCTCTTGGTCATTTCCCTACTAGGAAGATACCTTTCCTAGCTCCCCCTCCCGGAGTATTTTTCGTCCCCATCATGGCCACCCTCTCTCTTCCTAACCTGACCCTGGGCATACCCGTCTGGTACATTGACCCTCCAGCCGCTACCCCTCCCGGTCACCCCAAACCTTACCTTGCTTTGACACCGGTTCAACCGGTCCCCCTCACTTCCTCCGGGCCCCCAGCACCTCCACAGGACCCTACCCCTGTGGTGCCAGCCCCCGGAAAGAAAGGCAAAGCTCGTAAGGGGGCAACCCATCAGGACCAGGCCGCCCCGACAACCCCTACCCCTCCACGACCGTCGAAACCCGCTATCCAATGTGCTTTGTGCGATATCGTCGGTCACACCACCCATATGTGTCCTGAATTTCCGCACCTCAAGATTCTGGTTAATGAGACGTTTCCCGACTCTGACATCCCTGAAGTCTACGTCACTATCCCGGACTCTATCCCGAAACTCAAAACCTTGCGCACAAACCACCCTTGTGATTTGTGCGATTTCCACGACCATTACACCCACCTATGTCCCCTCCTTGACGAGTATCGTTCCTCCGTGGACATGTACCGCCAATTCAAGGCCACTTCGATAGGACCAGAGGATTTTCCTACTCCCATTCACATTCCTCCTCCCACTATCAAGCCAACAGAGTTGTCAATCACCATTCTGTACCTGTCATCATCCTTGCGAGATAGTTCACCTACCCTTCAACCTGTAGATACTCTCGGCTCCTCAACCGACCTTAGATCTGTTGATATTGCACATCTGAGCCCTTCTCCTCCTAATGACCCGTCACACATCACTACCTCCTCGGGTGACCTCTCTTCCTCCAGTCTTCCCATCTTCCAATCCGATGAAGACATTATGGAAGCCATGACCAACCCGGACTTTCCATGGGACGATATGCACCATCGCGCATACTTCCTCCCACAGCAGTCCCATGACCAATTTGTTGTGGAAACCAAAGACTTCATCCCCAATGCAGTCGATTGGTTCAAAAACCCCATCCCTGCACCTGATGCTTTTGAAGAAGGAAACATGGCCAATATCTCTCCTACCATCAAAATTGACATTTCAGTCACACCAGGTATCGAAGAATATATCACCTTGGGCGCCCAATGCACCCCGGAAGAAATCGAAGCTTACACCAAGATTTTCAAAGAATTCCGCGATATTTTCGCCTGGTCCTATTCTGAAATGCCCAGACTCGATCCCGCCATTGTCGAACACCATATCGACACATGGCCTGATGCCAAACCGGTTCGTCAAAAGTTGAGACCCATTCATCCTTCCAGACGTGACGCTATCAAAGCCGAAATCGATAAGCTCAAGCAGGCTGGTTTCATTTACCCCATTGAATACACCACTTGGGTATCCAACCCAGTTCTCGTTCTCAAGAAACAAGGCACCATCCGTGTCTGCACGGACTTTTGCGACTTGAACAAAGCTTGTCCCAAAGACAACTTCCCCACACCGTTCATTGACCAAATCATTGACGAGTGTGCGGGGCATGAGGTTCTATCCTTTATGGATGCTTTCTCCGGATACAACCAAATTGCTATCCATCCTACTGATCAACTCAAAACCGCGTTCATTAGTCCGTGGGGAACTTTTGCGTACCGCGTCATGCCTTTCGGCCTTAAAAACGCCGGCGCCACTTTTCAACGGGCCATGTCTTATTGTTTCCATGACTTAGCTCATATTATCCTTGCTTATTTAGATGACCTCACTGCACGTTCTAAGCATCGGGCGCAACACCTCCACGATCTGCGTACCATTTTTCTCCGATGTCGCAAGTATAATATCCGCCTTAACCCGTTGAAATGCGTCTTTTGCGTTCCTGCCGGCCGTCTCTTAGGCTTCATCGTGTCTAAGGATGGTATCACTCTTGACCCTTTGAAATTTCAAGCCATTCTTGAACTTCCCATTCCGCGTACCCTACGCCAGCTCCAAAGTCTCCAAGGCAAAGCTAATTTTCTTCGTCGGTTCATCCCTGACTATGCCACCACCGCACATGGGTTCCTTAGACTCCTCCGATCTACTATCCCATTCGTTTGGGATTCCTATGCTCATGAGTCTTTCGATGCCCTCAAGCAGGCTCTCACATCCGCTCCCTTGATCCGCCCTCCCGACTTTGATCGGGACTTCATCCTGTATATCTCCGCTTCCACCTATTCGGTCACTGGAGTCCTTATCCAGGAAGATGACAATGGTATCGAGCATGTGATTTACTACGTCAGTAAGAACCTTGTAGGGCCTCCTGTTTCCTACTCGTATGAAGAAAAATTAGCGCTGGCTATCGTGTTCTCAGTCCAAAAAATTTGTCATTATATCCTCATGCGCTCCACCAAGGTTGTGACTAATTCCAAACCCATGGCCTTCCTATTGAGTCGTCGTATCCTCACTAGGAAGTACGCCCGTTGGGTCGTCATTCTTCAGGAATTCGACCTCGAATTTGTCACACCAAAGAGTAAGAAAGGCTTAGCCCTCGCTGAGCTCATTTCTGAATTACCTACCGGATCGCAAGACCCTCCAGTTAATGATGACTTTCCTGATGAACACTTATTTGCCATTACTTCCGACGACCCGTGGTATGGCGATATTCTTACTTACTTGCGAACCCAAAAGTTCGCCCTCCACCTTGATCGTGAGGCTCACCGACGTATCCGACACCAAGCTCCCCGATACCTCCTTATCGGCGACGACCTCTATCGTCGCGGGGTTGATACTGTCCTTCGTCGTTGTCTCACACACGCTGAAGCTGAACAGGTCCTTAATGCCTGCCATAGCGGCGCTTGCGGTGGCCACCTCTCCGGTCTTGCTACTGCCCAGAAAGTCATGCGCGCTGGGTATTTTTGGCCTTCCCTCTTTAGTGATTGCATTGAGGCAGTCAAACACTGTCCCAATTGCCAACATTTCGCCCCTAAGGCGCGTGCTCCCCCAGCTCCCCTCCATCTGGTCGTCTCCACTGGTCCCTTCTGTAAATGGGCCATCGACTTTATGGAGTGTCACCCGCCATCCACTGGTAACCACAAATATATCATCGTGGCGGTTGACTATTTCACAAAATGGGCCGAGGCCATGCCTACATTTAACAACACGGCAGCTACCGCGGCCCTCTTTTTCTTTAACCACGTTATCGCTCGATTCGGAGTTCCGAAACAACTGGTCTCTGACCATGGCAGACATTTTGAAGATGAGATATGGCGCGTGCTATCCTCATTGTTGGGTTTTGAGCACCAATATTCCTCCTCCTATTACCCCCAAGGTAATGGCCAAGTTGAAGCAGTCAACAAAATTCTCAAGACTATGCTTCAACGGATGGTGAATAAGCACAAAACCAACTGGCACCTCATGCTCTTCCCTGCTTTATGGGCCTATCGGACTTCTGTTAAAACCGCCACCGGGTTCACTCCTTTCCACCTCGTTTTTGGAGAGGAGGCAGTCTTACCAATAGAGTGTGAAATCCCTTCCCTGCATCTGGCCGTCGAACTTCTCCCTGACACCCAACCTCTAGAACAACGACTTATCATGCTCGAGCGCGCTTCTGAAGACCGCCGTGTTGCCTTGCAAACCATGGAAGCCGCCAAGAAACGCACCAAAGCCCAGTATGACCGAAAAGTCCAGCCTCACACTTTTCACGAAAGCGACCTTGTTCTAGTCTATGACCAGGCCCATGATGTCCTTGGTCATGGGAAGTTCGACTCATTATGGCTAGGCCCTTACATCATCAGTAAGGATCTCGGTAAGGGGGCATACCTCTTAGAGGATTTCGAAGGAAACCCCCTTCCTAATCCTCGCAATGCGCTCTATCTTAAGAAATATTACCCTTAGCATTTCCTTTCTAAAATGCATGTTTTATTTTCTTTTAGATAGCCAGCATCTTTTTTCGTTTTTTGTGTTTGACACTTCACCAGGACACATTTTTTCCAAGAAGGGTCACTTCACCTCTCCTTAAAATTGAATTTCCTCACTTACAACACTTGTACTTGGGGCACCATTTTGCCTCCTTACTTGTCTTTGTTCGTGTCGATTTTCGTCATGAGTTACCATCTTGTACTCATGTTTTCATGGTCCCCCATTGGGCCCTTACTGTGTGGAAACACCATCGAGTCGCCCTTGCTTAGAGCATCCAAGTTGAGTCATCATCGCATTCATGGAGTCTATCCCGAGTTCCTTTGTACCCCGCTATAGCCTTCCCTCCTTTATTGCTTGGTCTCTCTCTTGTGTCGCACATTATGACCTTTAGTCCCACTGTCCCCTATCCCTTATGATATTGTGTCAGTCGCTGCCATGTCATTCATGCCCTTTATGCTCTAACAACGGAAGTCGTCCATTCGCTATTCAGTCCTTTCCATTTCACTATCATCATTAGTGTCAGTCTGTCCGTCGCTCCACTATTTTCTCTTGTGCCTTAGTTGAGGATGTCTCATTGCCTCACCTATAGCGGACCTCCTTCTATCGACATCAGCTCATTCCTTCCAGAAGCCAGGTCTAGAGGGCGGTGCACCTTGGTTCCAGCTTCCACTCTTGTTCGGTGCCTCGGATCAGGAAAAGGGATCTCTCGTTTCCCTTTGACTTGGTTGTTTCTCCACTCCAGCTCCTTTCAGCATGACCGAGATCCGTATACTTGATGGTTCAGTGATACAGCAGCAGCTCTTGATGATTCCTGGGTGTGTGTGAGATGTCTCAACCCTCATGAGGGGGTGGCCCTGCAGGTAGCCCCCCACATGCCCGGATGACCTCCTCCTTGCAGCCTTCGATGCAGCTCTAGATATTTGATGATGTTGGCCTTAGCCACTTGCAGCGCCTCTTTGATTTGCATGTATCAGTCAGATTTTGTGAGCCCTTCCCCATTTACTGGGGGCATTTGGGTTGTATTTGTATCTCATGTACTCAGATATTATTGTACAAGTCCTGGCTGTTATCCCAGGCACAACATGTATATGGGATTCCTCATTGTATTTTTATCTGGCTCATGATTATGCCAGCTGTACTTTATGGTTCGGTCCCTTGTTTACGGGACACACTATTCTTTTGTACTTTGTCTCGGCAGGCATAGGTATGCCTCCCCCGCCGCCTTCAGCACAGGTACCCTCTCATAAAAAGAGACTTGTTGCACCTGCGAGTCTCGTCTCCTCAGGGTCTAGTTCTTTAGCACACTATCTACCTTGCATTTCTCTCTCTGACTTCCCTTTTGTTGTCTAGTGATTGTGTTCTTACAACGTACTTCGGTCATACGATTTGCTCCTGACACTCGCACGCTGGGGGGCAATCTGTTACACCATTTTTTGGTCATCTAACCTATTATCATTAGATGGACCCAAGTACACCATGTAAGACCAATTTTACCCTAAGTAAAATTGCTTTCACTATGTAAAATAACTTAATAAACCACATTTATTAGGTTGTTTATGGTCTAAACAGGAAACCCCAAAAGTAAATATTAAACAAACCTATATTTGTTTGATTTTCCTCATGGAATAATTAATTAAACCATAATTTAATTATTATTCCCGGTCATGTTTAACCCAAAAACAAAGAAATTAATTAGATAAACCTTTATTTATCTTATTATTTTCTAGGAATAATTATTTAAATCTTATTTAGATAGTATTCCTTGTTAAATATGACCAAATCACCCACAAATAATTAAATAAATCATTATTTATTTAGTTATCTTTCAACCACTTCCTTAAATAATTAAATAAATCATTATTTATTTGATTATCTTCTAACCGCTTCCTTAAAAGATAAATAAATCATTTATTTATTTATTTTTGACAAATTAAGGGATTTGACCCAAGTCAAATACCTTTTCCCTCCAACAAATATAATAAAATATTCCATAAAAAGTGGATCTAGATCTGGTTAACCCATGCACCAAGATCTAGAATGACCCAATATTTTGTTATAAATAGGAGGGTTTTCCTACCATTCTTCACCTTTTGTTGCCTATTAGATCACTCTGGATCTATACACTTGGTCACCATTTTCTGCCATTTGCTGTGTGAGCTCCCTTTGAGTTCCATTCTTTGTGTGGGTTTTCTACACCAACAAGAGAGAGAAATCTTAGATATGAAGTGCTGAGGACTTCCAAGAACCCATCCCACTGAGGAGAATTGGATACGCCTTCTTGTTTTCCTCCCAGGTGCCCGATTAATATAAAAATTCTTTCAAAAATTGTTCTTGTCTTGTCTATTGGTATATGGAGCAAACCCTTATTTTTTCTGCTTAATGTCTTTCCATGCATAGATCTGGTTTTTTGCAGCTCTTTTATGTCTAACTAACCGCAGATACGAAGATATTGGCAACCACTTTTGTTGTTAGGGCTATTAGTTATGCGTAGCTAAAGTGGTCCTTTTTCGTACACTTCGACAAAGGATTCATACTCTGATCCTCACAAACTCCTCTAGGAATGAGTAAATCAATCCTAATCATGCTAATGGTGGACAACAAAGTTGAAACCTTCCACCTGGCGACTCCACAACTCTCAATAGACCTTAAGACTCCAGTGGTAGAGAACTCTAGACTGGTTGAAAATATGCAATGTCCTCTTTCAGATTTACAAACATGAATCCAAGTGTGCAAAGGAGATATGCTCCAATGAATAGAGACTACATCCCGAGATTCCCACACAAAATGCCTCAGATAAATTGGGACAAAAACCTGCCTACATTTCAAGATGAAAAGACTTATGACCCCTTGTTACATCTTATCGAATTTCATATACATATATGGAAGTTAAAGGTTGAATGGCATTAGGATTTCCTTATGAAAATTTTCATGCTGACATTAGAAAGAAAAGCAAGGGAATGGTATGAATGGCTCAGATCTGGTAGTTTGTTCTCCATAAAAGATCTCCATAAGGCATTTTATGAGCACTATAAATAAAACTCTCCATCCTTATCATTGGCTGAAAATTGTTGTGACCAATCTCAGGATATCATACAATACCTTATAGATACCTATGTAGATTTAGATAATTTGTATCATGAAGATATCTTAGTAGCAATTCATGATTTTCATTCTCAAGACATCTATCATGACAGCCAAGAAGAGTTGGTTGAGGAAGAAATCAATCAAAGAATAGAAGGAAACCCACAAGATCTCTCTCAAAGCACAAGTGATGATTTATCATCCCTTCTAAATAAGGCTCAAGAAGACAATCAACCTCAAAATCAGCCTTCACAAGAGAGAGAGAACTATTTTAATTCTATCCAAAGAAAGATAAAAATGCCTCCTCTTTTAACTGAAGAGGAAATAAATCAATTGTTAAACATGCAGCCAACTTCTAAGCCTTTATGTGAATAAGAAATTTATGTTCATTCTCCTACCAATCCCATCTACCATAAATCAGAAAGTGAACTTGTAGATCAATTCAAAGAATAACAAACTGATAATCCAATATGTTTGATTGGTGATGTTATTTATGTTGATGATTCTCAAAAGTTTGATCAATCTGATGATGTTGTTCTCCAAACAGAAACTAACCTTGCAGAGAAATCAGCAGTTGATTTTTGGGATGAAGTTCACTATCATCAGCTTGAAAAAAGTAAGAAGCCAATACAGGTCACCTATGACACTGATGAGGAAAGCCTTGAAAGTTTAGAAGTAAGTGAGGAGTCTCTGACTCTTTTCTCTACTTCACTTCAATCCTTCAGAAATAATTTTCATGTGATTGGAAATCAACAGTCTTTTAGTTTTGATGATGAGTTTGGGAAAGATAATGAGTTTCTTGAACCAGTTGTTAATAAAAAGCCTTTTCCTGAAAAGGATGAGGATATCATTTGGGACACAGAATCCTCCTCAGCTTCAGAATTGCAGCCACCAAGTCTCATTGAATTTCAAATTGCAGATGAAGACTTGGAAAATGATAATCACATAAGAGTTGTTGAACTGCCTTCACAAGAAGACTTACTGCCAAGGAGTGCTCCTACTCATCAACATGATGGCCTTCACACAGATTTCAACCCACTCTATCAAATCACATCAGGTTTGGTAGAAGATAACATTGCCACATATGATGAGTCTACCAGTTCAGATGATCATGAGGAAGAGGTAGAGTTTCTTTCCAAAAAGAGTCCCAAGCATAGTCAAGTGGAAGAAGGAGCAGTCCTGAATGAAGCTTATGTCTCAAATCCTCTAGGTCAGGTATTATTCCAAGATCCATTTATTGTTTTCCTTGATAAATCTAAAGGAGGAGTGTGTTCTTCCAAGAATAGTCTGTTGCAAAGTGTGAGAAAAATTTTAGGCACCATTGTTCGAAAACAAGTGAGGTGGAAGTGGCCTTTTGATTTCTTCAACACTCTCAAAGAGCTGAAACAAGATCAATCATGGAATCATCTACTTGATTGGTTATATTGGAAAAGGGATTTCACCAAATGAATGTATATCATGTATAGGTTAGACTAGGATAGATAGGAATGAAAAATAAGCTCAGCCTTATGAGCATCTTTTTAGTTCTAGATTGTTTGGAAAGAATGAAAAAAAAAAAAACAAAGAAAGGTAAAAAAAGAGGGCAGATTTGAAAAGAGGTAAAGCCCCATACCCAAAAAATAGAACTACTAAAAGTGTGCAAGCTTAAATGCCACTACTGGTACATAAAGAAGTCATGTTCAGTCATCTAGCCTAATCATGGTTGAACATGTTTTCAATTTATTGTTGATAAGTTAGTAAAAGATAGTTGGTCAAATCATTCAAACTTGACTTGTCAAAAGAAAGATTAGGAAGAAAGATATTGGTTCTACATGCTTAAAACTGAACCAAAGAGAAAAGATAGGGATGCCTAACAAATTCTGAATCATAGTCCTCATGTTTTCTAGTTTTTCATTGTACAAAAATAACATTTGTGTGCAGCTTGTTCTTATGCCACAAACCCATGGAAAATCAAATTTCGTAATCATGGTTTGATCATGTTTTGAATTTCATGTCAGTATAATAGAGAATAAAATTTTTCAAACAGCTTAATCACGAAAAATGACTAGACTAGGTAGAGAATAATAGAGTTCATTAGCCTAATCTGAACTCTTGGAAGTAATAAGGGTAGAAGTAGATAGCTTGTTTTGCTTTCAGAAGAACAAAATGTCAAGGGTTTGCTAATTCAAATGCACCCAAAGAAGAAAAAATGTTAGGAAAGTATGATGGGTAGGTAGACATGCGTTTGAAACAAACATGTCTTTTCAGATTATGAGATCATAGCTTCAAAAGGACATCAACAAGTGAAGAAAGAGAATCTACAAAGTGCAAGTAAGGCACTGGTCTTCAAAATCCAGACATCTGAATTTTCTGGAAACCTCCTGAAAAGGAGATGCCCTCCCCAAGTGGAGCCACTGTTAGTCATCCATAATTTTCACTATCTGAAGATGACTAAGTATCGGTTCTAGATTTCTAGAAACAAAGTTCATGAACATTTGTGAGTTCTAGAAATCTCACTGCCTTCATTATCCTTAGGGTAAATTTTCACTATTTCATCATTTCATCATGTCAAGGTCAGCTCACTACTCCCAAAGGACCCATCATGGGCTCATACCACTCATTATCAATATGTGTTTCCACCTTTGGCCTCAACCCTCTATTTTGTTTTGCCTAACTCCTCCATTGTCCATCTAGGGTTTTCAAGGGAATTTTTCTTGGTT